>KK119996.1:142168-187836 GCA_000611955.2 Stegodyphus mimosarum
GTCTCGAAGACAGTTATATTCCAGTTAAGAGAACCTCTTAACTACAGGACTTTGGGAAGAAATCCCTAATTACTGACACGTTAAAGTATCGTTGAAATAAAATAGATTATAGCACATGGGGGGAGAAGAATATGCAATATAAAATCTTGGAAATACTTAATGGAAGATGATATTAAGAGATGTAAAATTAAATTCAAATTTATGTCTTGTATATTTATGTAGCTTGGGAATACTCAAGTTCTTTGTTACTAGTTTCTTCATTTCGCCACTAAGTGTTTTGGTCCTTTACAAAAATTTTCCGAGCAGATATTTCCAAATCACATTCTTTTTAATACACTTCACTTCTGTTCACTTACCATAAGTACCTCTAGAGATAACTTCAATAAAAATTTAAGACATTTTATAAAGACTTAAACAAGTAAATATATTTATTTGTAGTAACATCAAATAGAAATTTCGGAACGATAAGCAATTATGGGTGACTCTACGATTTCATAATTAAACTTTAGATGTGCAGAAAAAACGTAGTCTCATTTCCGTGCTCTGGATATTGACTAAACTTGGAGTAAAAATACAAGACGCAGTAAAAATACAATAAGCAATTCAATGCTCAAAGAATTGCTTAGATTATATAATTTAGAGCCAAATCGTATTCTCAGTTATTATGTCATAAATACATTTGAAATTACAAATAACAAAAAGATATAGCTAATCCTATATATAATGCAAATTTATTAGACTATTAAATATATGTAAGGTTGAAAAAATAAGTAAGTATTTAAGTAAATATATTAATGTCAGTTTGCATTTAGGTCTTCAAATGAATACATTTAGATAACTATGTTGATGAATGACGTGTTATAAAGTTTATTTTTATATAGTTTATCATAGAAATGGGTCAGTTATGCGTAGAGAAGTACTGAAGTAATTTTTCATGCGTATTGCTAACATATGGAAGACACGCATACCGTCAAGGGTTTTTTTGCATTGTTTAACAAGATGATTCTCTTTGTGTAGCAGAAGAAAAAATGAAGAATTATGTACGCTCATGAAATAGTGTACGACACTTTTAGTAAATATCTTAGATAAATAGATTAATGGTCTGTTCAGTTTTAGCTTGTGATAAAGCTGCAAAATAATTAGCAGATAATATTTGATCTTAAGCAAAAGTGTGGAAAAGTAGGAAGAATATTTATATCATCCAACAAAAAAAGCAATCCCTATGTTTGTTTTCCTTAAGAATGTAATAAACGGTCTTACGTAAGAAATTTCAAGATAAACAGTTTCTTTGATTAGCTATTTCATTTAAGAGCATTGTTCTTTTGTGATCTGGCAAATAGCTGATTGCGGTTACCCAAGAAAAATAATGGCCTTTGTTTACTTCTCTGTTCACTGTCTGCTTACCCATCTGTCTCTCGCAAGAGCTTAAACAAGAATCTACGTAGCTCTAATATCATGGGTTAAAAGTTTCCTTACGCGTAAGTTATTCATGACTTGAATCCTTAGAGGTCTAATAAATTTCCTTAAATTTGACCCATCTTTCTTAGGACTACGCCCCTGGAAAATCCTAATTTTATTTTCAGAACAAAAGTGCTGATTCTGCAAAATACAGGAGCCAGATGGGAGCATATTTTATTTAACCACCGAAGGTCTTCTTTATTGCAAATCCCATCTTTTTAGAATCCTCATACGGACTTAAAGTTATGAGAGCATATATATAATGTATGGATTGTATATATAATCTCCTGAGCTTAATCATGTTTATCACGAACTGCCTGCTCTGGGAAACTTCCGGTAGGTTATCATTAGAGGTAGTATCTCAGTGTCAAGTTCTCTTACCCTGACGAGATATTTCACCTAATATACTTCAGCTGCTTTCCCATAAGCGAAAGAATGACTATACTTAACGGCCTGTAATTACTTACAGTAGTCCACAGTAAAGATAAGACTAATAGCCACAAGAGTCTATTTCAGAAATTCATACGAATATCTCTTCCTTTGTTTTGCAAAAAGGAGTTATCAGCTTAAAGTATTAGCCGATAGTTCTCTAGAAGATGGGAGAAAAAAATAATAATTAGTCAGTAATGTATTTTAGATCTTTCTACTTCTCTTGTAAAACCTTTTGTATAATTTCTTTTGCTTACATATATGTGTGCGTGTGCGTATGTTATCATCAACATTATCAAGTGGTTACATATTAAGTAATCAGCAAGTATTTATCAAAGTCTGCTTTACAAAGATAACATGATAATCATGGTAATTTCGATATTATCCATTATATTAAACATTCTTTACTTTTAAAAATTAAATTTTATCAAAATTTTAAAATCATGATCTATAAGCCTGAAGATTAACTGCAGCATACATAGCTGTGGCACAGAATTCCGGGAATGTATAAACTTTCGAAAACCAACCTGGGATCACCAACATGGTCTGCAGTCAGTATATTTTTTTTAAAGCAAAACACTTAAATACGGAAGCAGACGCTCACACGTTAAAAATTTTTGCGTTCAAAGTAAAAGCGCTGAATGAACTGACATTAAGGCAATAAGAAAATTATTTTAACTACAGTATTCTTTACTTTTATATACAAGATCTTATCCCCAAATATATATACAGCTTTAAAGTTGGTTTTATTCTCTACTTTTAATTCGGTCATTTTCATTCCCATGCAATTCACATCGTAGCGAGTTTCACGTGTTCGCTTAATCGATTCGTTGGAGAATCGGGGCTCTACTACTAAATTATAGTGAGTTCAACATTGTAGTGTATACGTTCTTGACAATTAAAAGTGAAATTTGGGAGATTTTCTGTCACGTATTTGTTCTAGAGCCTGAATATTGCTTACTATGTTTCATTTCTAGGGAAACTTAAACGAGACTTCAACAAGCGTATTTTTAGGAACGTAATACAAATAATTCCTTTTGCGTTAATCCTGTTAATCTCAGTCATTTAATGGCTTCCAAAGTAAATTAAGTAAGCGTTTTTTTTTTAAATCTGCTATAACTATACATCACTGTGATTAAGTACGAAAGCTCCATATGTCACCTTATTGATTTCCACACGTTAACTACGCATTGTAGTAGTTTATACAGCGTCACTCTTTATGGAACGAAATGGATTATGTATGTTCTTACTCTGAGAAACCTAACGGTAATTGACAGATCCTATTTAGCTGAAACACCATTGCCTTCTTCAGCTGGACGTCTAAGCTGAAGAAAGCAATAATATTAAATCGCTAAAAATGTCTCTCCTGAAACAGAATCTACGCCTCTCACCTTTGGTTGTTCTTACAGTCAGATTTTCTTGACGTGTAATTAATTCCCAGTTATATACACATTTTGAAAATCATTTGGAAAGTATAATATTAAGAAATTTGCTTCCAAAAAAGAAATAACATAATAAACATAATAGTATTATTAGAATAAAGGAATCTTAAAGTTATTAAAACTTACATAATTGCGCATAAATAATACAACATATAAACGCATAAAATACAGGAAAAAAGAGCTGCATTTAAGTTTAAGCAAAATCTTTACGTAATGGAAAAGAATCAGAAATAGTTCATATGGATAAGTACATTAATATGCTTAATTTAAAAAACGTGACAGAACAGCTAGAATTTCGTTGAGTGCTTGAAATCAATCGTTAAATCTACAACTTTCACATACCTTCTTTTCTGGTGATTTTTGACTCTTGACACCAGCTTTATTCGTACCCACAGGCAGAGTGATTATTCTTACACTGTAATTCCTTATTTTCAAAAGATTGCTGTTATTTTTGTTTCTACAAACACTTCCGCTCCCTCTTTCTTCTGTCTCAGCTTTAAATCAGAATGCTTTATACTAGTAAACAACGTTTCACAATTTACATTAATTTAAAATGCATGAATTACAGCAATAAATATATGCTATTTAGTTTTGAATTTGATTATACAATTAACTCTTAACTGTGAATCATATTTTATTTAAATATTTGAATAGTAAAGCTGGGAATAGTAAGGCATTGATTTACTTATCATGGAACTTAACACACTGCAGCGCGAACAGATCTGAATTCGTCGACTGATCGTTTAATTTCGTGAATTGTATGAATACTTTTTTGCGAAATCTTAGTTAATTAATTATGATAAATAACTTGATGGAAGTCTGACTTAAGAGAGATGCCTTATATTCATACTAAGGAAACCAGCGAGCTCTCAGCCAGTTTGGAATCAAACCGGAGTCCAACTAATCCTGTTCAGTTGCCTTGTCCATTTGGTCTCTGACAGATAAGACTGAACTGGTAATCTTACACGGTTTTATTTTAATTAACCCAGTTACCTGATTATTGTGGCTTTCCTACAGCTTTTGCTTTCACAAGCTTCCAACAGAATGTAAATTAGCTTAATGTATTAATAGTTTCTAGTTTTTCAGAAAGCATTTGGTAATGTTAGGCTGGCCGTTACTCTACTAAGATTTTCTGCTGTTGCATTTCAGGTTTTCGCTAAAAGTTTTTGCTAGCTCCGATTTCTTCGTGAAAAATTAGTCAAAAATAAGCTAAAATTTAGAGTTGGCTTGTGAATTTTGCAAACTGCATTTCATTTAATTTGAAAATCTGTTACATACTCGCAAGTTAGTGGAATTGCTGTTCCTGTTTCAGTTTCTGTACTATCATCTTGGCGCATTAACAAATAGTTTTATTTGAGCTTTTGCCTTGTTTTAGTTTACTTATAACCAATAGACAGAACGAATGAAAAGCCGTCTGGCAATCTCTTACAGTAAGTATTTTTAGTTAAGAACATTACCGTACAACCTGCTTGTAAAGTATTAACAGCTCTTAAGTTAATACCAAAAAATATTAATTCCTAGAAGCATCTGCTTGCTCGGAATGCATGCACAATACAAAGTATATGCATAATATGAAGTCTCACAGTATTATTGTAACAAGATATTTCTTAGCTTATTCGTTTCCTGAACCAAGCATGTCTTGTTTATGTAGAAAGTGGAAAAGCTATCAGTGAGAAAAAAACGTGTATGCAATAAAAATGAATGAATATTTGCACTGAGAATTTTCTTAGGTAGTCTTGACATTAACAGTGCTAAAAATTAAGATATAAGAGTATACGAATTCCAGTTATGTATTCATCAACCTTTTAGCAGCACTATTATCTATAAAGACAGTAACGCTTTTACGTTCGAACTTCATATTTTTGAGAGATATCTTCAGATATTTTGCATGAGCCACCTTTAGCAGTTGTCGATTGAACACCAAATGAAGATTTAAACAAGTTGCAATGTATGATGCCACAACCTTTCTCTGCATATGTGTGTGTATGTGTGCTAATAAAATATCAATCTTTTGTATTGCTTAAGCTTTGAACTTTTCTTCAGGGAAATAAAGATTGCTCTCTATACAGGACAGATTTTATTAGACTTTTATGTAAATTTATCTAAGAGGGTAAAATCATGAAGAATTTTTAAATATTTGTCACAGGTAAATGCATCATGCTTCCTAATTATTTAATAATGTAGTTCTAGTTAATGTCCTTAATTCCAATCCATCTTTACCTTCAGCCTTTAAGGAAATTATGTTTTAGTTTTTTGTTTCGTCAATAGATGACGCCAGTAGCTTAACTCCTCTCCAGCCATCCTTATCCTGTCTTATTGTTTGCATTTGCACTTTGGCAGCTGAGGCTGATGGTTCCGTAAAACCATCGAAACTAGTCCTGTGAAAATTTGCAAATATAATTCTGATTTTTGTTGTTTGACTTCTAAATTGATAAGGATTATATGCAAATATCTATTGCAAACAAGATTCAAACTTGCTACCTCCCATTTGGCTGGTTTATTGTTTACACTGTAAATTTTGCTTTCTAACGTCTTTACTTCCTTTATTTTTTGTTGTTTATAATCGGGTGAATATTCTCAAAATAACGCTAATTGTCACTTAATGGATATTCACTATAATTACAATATTAATGAACAATAAAACCAAAAATATTTTATACTTTTTAAAAAAGATAAACTAACTCTTAATTGAAAGCATGAATCCTTATTTTTCCATTCTAAAGAGCATTAATTTTTCTTCTTTAGCTACGAGGTATTTGCGAAGTAGAATTCAAAATGAGTTGTAAAATACATATAACGTATTTTTGATTAAGTTATTACTTTTTATCTTTTATAGAAAAATTTTGGTGTCATGTCACGTATGTCATTTTCTTTCGCTGTAACCAAAATGTTCTAAGATAATTGACTAATTACGTGACTCTTGCAAACTTGTGGGAATTTCTAAAAGCTCCGGAATTAGGAAATTATCTGTCTTAAAATGAAGCAAAAATAAAAAATAAAAAGCTCTTTTAAATCGAATCATTCTTGTACTCTGATATTACTGCTTTCACACTTGCACTTGAAGATCTTTTGATTAAGTATGAAGGCAAATTGATTCATTCAATGATGAGAAATTTATTCAAGTGCATTTAAGGAGATGAAATTACTACTAATTTAAGGAATTAAGATTTTGTGTCTTCACATCTCGCTAATGCTTGTTCAAGCATATATATCATTAGACGAGCTTGGGGAATTTTAATTCAATCACTCGGCAGAAAATACTAAAATATTCTAATGAAATGTCATTACTACAAATATTTCACCGTCAGTTTGGCTTCCAGGAAATAAAGATTATTACTTGAGTGATTAAATCAAGCTCTTTTTAAATCTTATTAGTAATCTCATGTGTCTGATACCTAAGTCAACCTTATACCAACGAGAGAAACTACTTTTTCTCTCGCATTTTGCTTTACTGCAATTTCCTTACCCAATGAAAGAAATTTCCCTTATGAATCTCTGTAATGGTTTCAAGAAGTTCAAGCTTCTAGAAAATCTTCTGCATCGAGCTGAGTAGTTAAAATGAATCTAGCATAAGTAAACCCAGCAGTTTTTCGCCACATTCCATAGGGACTAGCAGTTTGTCAAATAAAATTGAAGGCAGAAAATCACGAATGTGCTTTAGATACGTAACCTTCAGAGACTCAGAAAGCAAGACCATAAATCAGCTTTAATACGGAATGGTGTTAACTTGAATTGGCTTCGTGAACTGTTATAAAAGTGTTCATTTCGTAGAATAATAAAAATGTAATTACTCCAATATAAACATTTTAATATCTCATATACCGGCATTTATGATCTCTATGAAAGTATTTATAACTGAAATTGGAAGAGAAATGTAATTAGTCCAATATAAAAATTTTAATATCTTATATAGCTGCATTTATGATCTCTGTGAATAACTGAAATTGGAATAGAAACATGCAAGTGAAAAATTTAATTACGCAAACCAGCAATCATAAGTTGTAGTAGATTCTGAATAAAACTGGGCAGTTATATTATACCTCCTGAGCAGAAGTCATTTGTGTCTGATCGTTCTCAAAATCGATAGAATTTAACTTAAAATCTACGTCAAACTAAGGTTGCTGCTTTGCCTAATTTTAACTGCATTTAAACTATTACTATGTTACAGATATATAAAACCCTGAGAAAACGTAAGCTCCTTTATTTTAAAAATATAAAAGATAAACGAACTCTCAAAAAATACAGTGGTACTCACTTGATGACGTCTTCAAATAAGGGATTAATTTTGCGAAATATTGTAGATTGTATTGCGAAATACAGCGGGGTCAAAATAAAACTGGTCCAAAAAGGTGCTTTCGTAATTTCATGAACATGTACTCTAAACAGCGAAGAGATGATTAGTAACTGGGATAGACAGAATTAGGCATGAGAGGAACATGCTTTTTTTCAGGCAAGTGACAGCAACCGTTTATATGAATGAGTGATCCAGGCAAAGTGAAGGTGTGGACGTGTTAGTGATCAACTGAATGCACGGCAAAATGTTGTTAACGATAATGCAGCATGTGTTCATTGTTTAGTCTTATGCGGAACAGAACTCTTGGAAAACGAGTACTGAAATATTTGCTCAAGAGTTTCAGAATGGAAGTGTGTTGACAAAACCTTCAGCAAAATAGTTGCAAAATGGCCCTAAATGGACTCGGTAACGAAGAGCAGTTCTGTTCATTAACATGGGTAAATTTAGTGTCAGAATTATATACATTTTCTAGGTCAGTTTCCTTTCAGCCACCTTGCAGCATATTATTTGGTTCTGGAGCTACTTAACAGATTACGTGTTTAAAGCAATTTATCATTAGACAAAATAATAAGAAAGTAATTTTTAAAATAAACTGCCTAAAATATTTCTGAATATAAATTTGCTGCAGTTCTGCTAACTTGCGACCGCAATGATAAATTAGACCGGTGTAGACGATAATTAGACGATGAGACCACAGTAGATAAATTAGTACGAAAATGATTTTATCTCTAAATAATTTATAAATACTTAGCTGAATTTTTTAATTAAAAAATCCAGCTAAAGGTGATAAAAACGATATGTAACTCGAATTAAACGAGCAGTCTTCTATGTATAATATTTATAATATCATTAAATTGCTAATCTCGAGATCACTCACCTTATTTTATAGTAGCAATCATTGATATATTACAATTTACAATGTTAATTTATTATTTTTGTCACATAAAACTATGATGCTAGAGTTAAAAAAATGAAGTGTTAAAACTGTATCATGCCGTGCTGATTTGTAGCGTCTCAATGATAAATTACTGTACCCTAATTTCGTATTTGTGACACGTTGTCTTTCCCTGAATTTGAATCTCTGCATTTCGTCTCTCGAATCGGCGTTTTAATCACTACACCATAGAGGCACTCATTTTCTCTCAATCACGAATCGATTTTAGAGACTGGATTATTGATTTTCTAACCCGAATAAATTAAGATTAGACATTAAGAGAGGTAGAAATCTCCTGACCTGAATACTTGAAAACACGTTTTTCCTTTTTGACGACTGATAAGTTAGAAATGGAAATTATATTTCGAAGTATTTGCATTTTAATTAATCAAAAGAAAGGTGTTTTGAATCAGTCACCATTCAAAAACATAAATAATGATAAATCTATTATTTTTCGTGCATTCTGTCTTTTACAAAAAAGGAAATTTGTGATAAAATTGTTAGTTTTTAACAGGTTTGCTTATTACTTTTCCTTCTAAGCCTACATTTGAGATTAGGTTTAGAATACTTGAAATTGTAAATTTTTAAAATCCGCGATTTGTGCATGCTGAACTACATGAAATGAGACGCTTTGTTTTCGTTGATTAATAACTTAAATGTAGTACTTTTTTACGTTTTTCTTTTCCGTTCCTTGTCCAGTTTTCAAATATTCTATGTTTTCTTTTTATTTTTCCCTTATTAATTTGAATTTAGAATGACTGAATGAAAATAACATCTTAGGCTTTCTGTTGTTTGAAATAAATAAAATCTTGCCCATTTAGAAGTAAATCATAAATGATTATTCATTTGTACTTCTGTAGTCATTGTATTTGACTAAATGTCTTAAATTATTCACTAAAATCTAAATGGCATAGGCAAGGAGTTAAGGAGCCCTTTTGGATTATCACACAAACGAAATTAATGCTTAAATAAAATAAAATTTATGTATCTCATGCGTATTGATGTGGTATGGGTAATAGAGGTGCGATATAATACGTTCAGTGATTTTACATCAAATGACTTGCGTTAAATTTAGCTTAAGACTTAAAGTTTTAAACCAAAAATTAACTGCCCAAGAAATTCTAATTCATAATCTGAAGAATTATATCTAGTTGCCGTATGAGATCCAGCTCACTATTTTATTCATTACTCAGGAAGAAAATTACATTAATATCGCCTTGAGGTAACGTCCCTTATGTTTAAAATGAGTCACAATTTATCGCAAGATATTATTTTTCATACGTATTAGTGCATTATTAAAAGCATTAATTATTATATTTAACTGTTCCAACAAAATATATTTTCAACTAAGCTTATTCACAGAAAAAATTCAAAATTTGAAAACATAATACCACTCACGTATATTTGGGCAAATTAATAACTAGTACTAAAACCTACCTATAGTTAATTCATTCATTTTAATTTAGAAGGTAAGGTGATATATAAAAGTGGCAATTTTTGTTTCTTTATTACATTTGTTTTCATGCAGGCATCTTGCTCCTAAAGATCTCTTGTTTTCGTAATTTTTCGATGTTCTGTTTCAGCATTTTTCCCTGAGGGGTCTGAGGAATCAGAGTAAGAAATCAATATTGATTTAGAACTTAATTAATTTTTTTTTGTCTAATGTAGGCATTTCTACATTTGAAACACATTCGCCAGAACTGAATTAATTGTAACTCCAGCTTTGGAAATGAATTTAAAAATTTATGCATATGTATAAAATGCAAGAAACATTTTATTGGTATAAAGTCTTAACTAATATGCATTAAAATTAATTCTCACGTGTTCAATTTGGCATTAATAGATTGGAAGTTGAATGAAAATAAAGCTCATTCATAACTTTTAAATAGCTAAATATACAAGAGCATAAAATTCCACTGATTACAGGAAACATTATTTTTCATTAAAGAAAGTATGTTTAATCTATTCATAACAACACGATGCAAGCGCATTTTGTTTCTTGATTTGTAATTCCAACAAGCATTATAAATTAAACTCTGTTTATTATGATACTGAATATTGTTACGATATTCGATATTTTCCGGTGTGATAAAATTATCCTTTCGGTTTAAATGTAACATCGCGAATCTCGTATTCACTTATCATGTATAAAATGAAGCTTATGTTTACTGTTAACAAATAATTCTCAGAAGTGCTATTAATGCAGTGAGTAGGGCATTACAGTAGTCTCAGAGGACATAAAATGTATGCTATTATCTACTTAATAAGCGTTGCAATAGTTATCAGTTACCTTATTACTACCATGAAAAAGTCGCAATGTATTTTTCGCGAGAAATTGCGAATAAAACCCTTTGCGAATGCCACAATATACTTATTAATACTTCTTAGTGACTACATTTCAGTAACTGTTAGTTTCATTCTTTGATTATGGATTCGTTTATTTGCTTAGAATACCATCTGTACACCTATAGCCGTATGTAGTAGAAAAATATTTAAAAGCGATGTGTGTTTAACTTGCAAAAGGTTTAATTTTACGTACGGTTTAAATAAATAAGTGTATAATATCTTTCAGATATGTGGATTCCATAATTTAAACTTTATCGATTTAAGAATCATTTTGTTTCTTTTGTTTTCATACGACAGTGCATAGAAACAACTATTTTTGAAGAATATGCGTTACACATAATGATAATGAATCAGATTAAAATATGAACTTACGTAAATTTTACGGTTCAAAAGGGGATTAAATGTTAAAAGATAGATAAGGAAAAACAATTTAGAATTGCAATAATGTATATGTTATTTAAAATGAATGATCCGATTTCGAATTATTTTATTTGGATTCGATTTCTTACCTATTTCAAATTCTTATGACAAGTTACTTTTAAGTTACGTTATCTGCCCAAGGAAATTGATACCTTCGGGGAGAACTTTCTAAGGTAACTGACTCGTATTTATTTTACATCCGGAGAAAATCACGAAAACCAACCACGTAGCCAGCCTATTTGCCTAGGATCTAACGCACGTCCCGTATTTCCAGTATTCAGCTGACTTAATAAATTGTTCACTTGGAGGGCTATTGCAAGTTACTTTCATTTGTTACTAAGCCGCAGTGAAAGGTATATCAGAAAGTGAGAAGAAAGCTGTCCAAGGCTGATAAGTAGTTTTGTTTTATGTAGCTTTTTTAATTACATAAATATTTAAAAGGAAAGTCCCATTGACACATAAAACATTTAATCCAACGTATAATATAATTCCTCTTGCACTTGCCACAGCATTACTTTTGTTCTGAACAGCAGTAATAATTCTTTTTTGAGTTTTTTGTGCTCTCATTTGGCACTAGTACGATTGCAAACGAGAGATATGGTGACATTAAGACAACTATCTACTTTATAAAATGTTCAACACCAAAGCAATAATTAATTTTAAAAAGTCATTTTACGGTAACATTTTTCTAGAAATCCTAACACTCAAAAGTTTCCTTTTTAATTTTATATCGACGGATAATAAAAATTTCTATGGTAGCAAATTACGCTCGTCTAAAAGTGAGATTATCATTTTGCAGAACACAGTATATTCAACTGAAAAAAACATTAAAGTAATAGAAATATTAAAACTGTCCAAGGGTGCAAATCCCGAAAATATGTAAAACGTCAAAGTAGGAAAAGCTCTAAGTCTAATTCATTTTATCTGAAGATTTAGTTTCCTTTGGGAAGCTTAAGATTGTCTTTTAATTTATTTACCAAATTATTCTCTTATTTACTTATGTATACTTATTATATATCTAATGAGCTGATTTTAGAATAGCTGTAATGGATTGACGATGGATTGTTGAGTTGTAATAACTTGGATATTTTTTATTGCGTAAATAAAATCACTTCAAAACAGCCATGGCTGTAGACTCACCATATAATTTTATTCCCTAATAAAGCAATTCTTTAGATGCAACATTTGATTCACGCATTATTATGGGTGCAATATGCACACCATAATTTTTATAGTTTATTGAATCTATAGATAATGGACCAAGCAGGGCGATGCAAGGAATATGTTGGTAGCAGCAAGGTGAAGTGGAGAAAGGGAAAAAAATAAGTGTCCATTCAAGACAACTACACGAAAGATTCTTTAACTAGACTGGTAAAAAATATCCACGTTACTACGCTTATAAGATGGTATTATACAGATAAATTTTCAAAGATGCAGTGCAGAAAATTAATATAAGCACATTCTACTTCAGAACAGAAAAAGGTAGATATACAAATAAACATTACAAGGTATTTTCTCCCTCTTTTCTGCTTGTCTTTGTGGTGTAACGGTAGCATATTCTATGCGTGTTCAATAGATCCACGTTCGAGTCCTGGTGAGGGATTTGCTCATTTTTCTTCTCTCCTGCTTCAAAATAGCCTAATGACTGTACAAAATAAAGAATTATGAGGATATTGCTAATTTAGATTATAATTTTTGAGTTACATATTTTATAGCACACATACAAAAATGCGGATTAATTTAAAAAAAACGCAGTCCACAAAAAATTAATATAAACAATTTTTACTTTTAGAACAGAAAGAGGAGCTAAGTAAATTAAAACGAAGAATTAAGTGGTTATTGCTGATTTAAGTTGTATTTCTCAGTTACATATTTTATATTATACACAGACATATATATATGCATGTGTGTGTGTGTATATACATGTGTCATTTCATTAATCTACATATATAAATTCAATGATATTGTGTCATATCATTTCTTTACACACACACACACACATATATATATATATGTGTGTGTGTGTGTGTGTGTGTAAAGAAAGGATTTAATCATGAAAATGAATCTTTCATACAATATTTCTGAAACTATAACTTAAAACATCAGGCGCAATATTTGTTTTTTCGGTTTCATAATTTCACTTTGCCGTAAATTCAAGTTTATCTCGAAGTGTAATGCTTAACTTCTCAGGACACGTTTCGTGACATAAGGAGCTACTGGAAAGACAGCTCCTTAAGGTGATTCTGTCACTTTACTCTTATGCCAGCTAGCAAAGATAACATTTCACACTTCCCTTATAAGTCTTAACGGGGTATTTTAAAGCCTTCTAAATGACTTCCACATTAAACGTAACCTTTGCGTCACAGGTTAGTTGCAATTTTGCGCTGAGCACTTTCTCGCAGAATTAATAATTGCGAAAGCACAAAGCCATTTTAACTTCAATTTTTAGAGTTCCTGAACACGCTTTCAAAGCTACACGCATGTGATATTTTTCAGTAAACATTGATAGTGTATCAAACTAAACTGAGATTTGATCTTGTGAGCTAAAATTTAGAAAACATAAATGAAGGTTAATGAAATTTTATTATTCAAGTTCGGTGAGGAAGATCTGGTAGTTAATTTGAATGATATTTATCATGAATTACATTCAAGGATTTAACCTTAACTTTGGCAAAATACTCAGTATTAAATTCAAGATATTCATGAGCAGCATCACATATTTTCTACATATCTACTTGTTTATACAAGTAGAACGATTAAATCGAGATTCTTTCAGATCGCAGTGTTTGTAGATAGGATTTTTGGCATTCATGAATTATGAAACATGAATTTCCGAAGTGCAGTATTACTGTGAAAAGGCCTATTGCACCCATAATAACGTGCGCCACAGAAGTCCTGTAAATGATTAGTTGCATAACCATACAGTCTACATCCATTTTGTGAAGCAAAAATAATTAAGTTTTTTTTGGTGTGTGCAGGTTCTATTTTTTAAATATAGAATATTTTACTAATTGCTCGTGTTTTACAGCATATTTGAATGCATTCAAAATAACGAGTTATATTCAGTAACTTTTATATCAATTTAGGTTCTTATTTTATAATAATGTAACAAGGAAAAGGCTTAATATGAATAATTCAATAACATGTAGATTAAATTACCGAGCTTATGAAAATGCATGTTAAGGAAAAATTATGATAATAAATCAAAATTCATAGTGTACATCGTAAAGAATATTATTAGTTCACATTCTTTTACACAAGATGTTATTTATCATTACGTTGATGAATATTCAGTAACCGCGTATTACCTGCAGTTTATAAATTTTTAAAAGCTAAGAGAATATTTCAATCTTTGGACACATCATGCCTGCAGCTAGAGGTGAACGAATGACACTATTTCTCTGTCAAGTATCTTCAAGATTAATGACGAAAGTATTATCTATTGGAGTAGTTGCTGTCACTTTACTAATCGTATTCCTTGCTTTATATATTTTCAGAGAACGGTACATCTACTATGGAATTATGGGAATAGCTTACAAGAGTTTAATTTTGAAAATATTCAATGGAAATATTTATTCTATATTTATATATCTATTCTACTTTAATCTCTCAGCCAGAAAGAAAGCTGGGAAAAGGTATTTTCTACTTTTTTGTCAATGATAAAAATTTAATTGCATTCTCTGCAATCAGTAAATTTTTTAAGCTCCGTTTTAGGTTTCCAGGCAAAATATTGCTCTAAGAATTAATTTAAATACTAGTAGCTTTAAGTTATCCATTTCTAATATCCGATTGTATATCGTGATAATGGATTGTACTATAATTTCATCTTGATTTACTTCATTACGCTTTTTGATTTCAAATTTCATATTGGTTTGTCTTCCAGACAGAAATTCCAAGGCATATTTGTACTACGATTAAATATAATTAACTGCGATTAAATCTTTCGATTCTGGTTGCAAATCTACAATTACTTCCTCTTATCATTGCTAATTTCTGTTTCCCTCCCAGAAAAACAGCAAATTAAAGTTTTTCATAATAAAATACAAAATTCCATTGAAGTGTCAGAGTTTGATCGATTTTAGTACGATGTAATCTTCATTTTTCGCTTTCATACCAGGCTGAAGATTACAAACTTTTTATGCGGAACTATGTGATTTTTTATGTAACTATTAATCACTTATGACATCATAAACGAAGTAATAGTTTCCCTGAGTTTCTGCTTTGTTTCTCTACTTCTCACAAAGTTTTATCCTGTAGTATTTTATTAAGTATATAAAGTTTGACAGTGCGTTCATATTAAAAGCAATTCACAAGGTCTAAATTGTATGCCGTATTTAACAATGTTACAAAATTTGTTTTAATTACAGTTTGTTTCAGAAATATGAATTTACTTTAAAGTGAAGCGCATTACTTACATTTAAGTAATTCGCTCCAATTTAAAGTTTAGTTTTTTTCTGGCAAAAGAGAAATGAATGAATTATTATATTCCATGTTAAGCTTCTTTGTATTCGTCATTGTTAGTCTGCATTTTACAAATTGCATCTCTTGTGTGTCCTATTTAATAACGAGGCGAATATTTATTTATGTAACGTTCAAGTTAGCATTAAGTGCAGCGAATGTTCATTTCATTCCCGATTTGGGAAGAGAGATTATCAGTAAAAATTTGCAACAATTTTCCTTCTTTTATCGTATGACCAAAGAAAAATATAATCCGTTATACTTGCGAATAACCACTTAAGTACTAATTCTGTTTTAAATAAAAGCAATGCTCTTTTATGAATGCAGAAAATCATATTATTTAACAAGTTCGATATTCTAAAGTTTCAATTTCGAAAATCATCAATATTCGGAAACTTCAGTATTGAGTGAACTGACATCTCTAAGCTCAAAGTTTAATCACAAAACTAAAAGGCCCTTCCAGGTTCGGTTACATAATACCTTTGTTTGTTAGAAGTTTAAAACATGCTGGTTTTTTTAAGAACAAGCATTTTTAGTATTATATTTTATCTGTGTCTTGAGAAGGCACATTTTTTAGCAATATAATTTTCTCAAAGTAACTAAAGTTTCAGGTCTACTAAAAAGCATTAATACTACATGGTCTCATTGCAAATCCGCCATCTAGTAGACTGAATATGATATTGTAACATTCAATTTAAGAGATGCATAGAATAAGTTGATAAAGTATTTTCTCCCTCCTTTCTGCATGCTTTCCTGGTGTAATAATAGCACAGTCAGCGCGTGTTGGAGAGGTCCAGGTTCGAGTCCCGGTGATGGCATTGCACATTTTTCAAGTCTCTTGCTTAAAAAAACTAATGATTCTACAGTTTGCGCCCGAACTAAAAGGTGGTGGATGATTATTCTTCACCCCAGGATTCGGCGATTGGGTCCCCTAATTCCCAGTCGCCCTTTAAAATAAGGAAGAATATGAGGTATTTTTCCCTTCCTTTCTGTATGCCTTCGTGGTGTAGTGGGAGCACACTATTCGAGAGATCTAGGTTCGAGCCCCGGCGAGAGCACTTTTTATTTTTCACTTTTCCTGTTTTAAAAAATCCTAATGACTCTACATGTTTAAATTAAGATACGTTTTTCTGCAATAATTCGAAATTCACTTTGAACTGTAAAGACCAATATAATAATCAATCATTTGCGCTAGTTTATACAGAAAGATGAAGAGGTTATCAAGATATATCTCTTTTTAATAATGACTTAATAACATTTTATAGGAAAAGTTTTATATATATATCCATCTTCATATTCCTAAATCTTCAAAATTTGTAAATTTGTAAAAATACACCATTAGATTTCGAAATGTATATTACTTTTTATTTTAATTCTACTTATGTAAAATTATCTTCAGAGAAGTAGCATTTAAACCTTGTCTATAATTTGCAGTACATATACCATGAAATTATCCTCCTATTCGAAGTAAATATTCTAAGAAGTTTCATCGAGTTATAGTTGCAAAAATGTAAAATGTCTTTTTTTTCGACTATTTTAATCCATTGTTAATTCCAACGAAAAGTTTCTTGATTTCTTTAAAACATTCACTCGGAAAGTATGCATTTTCTATTTTAAATTTCTGATTCCACTGCTCATAAAATGTGTGCCATCGTTGAAGTTACATACCGCAAATTTCACTTTGTTTTCTGTTTCTTTCTGATTGGTGGGCACTGGCCAATACTAAGGCCGGAAGTGGTGGCCATTTTATCCTGGAAGCGCCTAATAGGTGGCCACCGCTACCTCCTGTGAAGGGACCGACAATTTTACATCCATGCCTTCTCGAGGATTCGAACCCGGGACCTTCGGTATTGCAGTCAGGCTCCCCTAGCCCCTATACCATCTGAACGGCATTTTGTTTTTTCTAACATGTCGCAGAATCTTCGGTGACGTATTTTTATCATTCTGCATACTGGAGAGAAAAGTCTACATTGTATAAGCGTATTTTGTTAATACTTAAAAATAAATACCCATTCTATATGTAGTTTATAATTTAATAAGAAATTTTAACGTTTAAATTAGAAGCATTGCATTAAACATGGCTAGAAACTTTATATTAGGAGAAGCATCTGATCAGCGTTACTGGTTACACAGATTTAACTAGATCAGTAAAGTGGGTGCATGTTTCCAATCGTGTTTAAGTAATATACTAAAATTATATTACTTAAACACGATTAAGTAATATAATAATAACTAATATACTAAAGTATATTGCTAAGAGTATTACGCAGATGTTTTGGGGATTACAATTACCAAAAGCTGCTTCTCGTATATATTTTTCCTTTTGTGTTGGAATACCTAAAATGATATACACGGGGTCTGCAAGTCTACTTAAACGTGTCTATTATTTAACTTTTCAGAATGCAATTTTATTATGACATATTATTAAATTCGTTCTTTCCCTGAATAAAGCTGCATTTGAGGAAAAAGGGGGAGCAACTGAAAATCTAGAAATCTTGCAACTAATTGTATTTGGATGTCTATCGATAGACATAAGTCTTAAGAACGTATCACTTAATTAAAATGAAAAATAAAACAGAAGTACAGCGTGGAGCAATTGTACAGTAAGCTTAGGTTGTTAGGGAAAAGGAATATGGAAAGCGTGTTAAAAGCAGTAGCAAAAAGGAAATTAACAGGCCGTTTATGGAGTTGTGTGTTCCTGCGGGTTATCTAAGAACAAAAGAAGTGAGTAGGATTTAAAGTTCATCTGGTTCGTTTGTGCAAAGAAGTAACCTCCCCCCCAAAAGACATTAATTCCTTAATTTTGAAAAAAGAAGCTTTTCAAAGGCAGAAATATAAATGTTATTGCTTAAATTTTGTTTCATTCATTAACCACAAACTCGTTTTAATTATCAGACCAATCATAATAGTTGAAAACTTTAGAACCCAATGCATCCAGAGGTACCTGAGGCTCAAGGTATAACCTGGAGTCATAACCTTTTACTCTCTTAGTTTCCTCCAGGTTTGTATCCTAAAATTTTCGTGGTTGTTCCCGTGTATAATATCTGGGGCGCTACGAAGACAACCTATCTTTTAATCAGACAGTCCTCATGCGTTTGCCTTGATCAACTAAACACTCCCACTGACTTATGAATACGGGTTTCGGAATGAAATAAAACACGTCCCTAAACAGCCGTCTCGGATATTGTTCTTTTGCACTAAGTATTACTATTTTTGTTTCATAAATATAGTAATGTAGGCCTACAGTATATGTACAGAATGAAACCTATTGTCGTACTAATGTATTCTTGAATTACAATAACCCCAAATTTTCCAGTCTACCTATTTCAAAGCGACAAAATACAATTTTTGTATGATATTTGTGGTATATAAAATGTTGTTAAGACTAAAAATAAGATAAAATAACTTCGAAATGCTAAGGCAGTATTGAATAACGCACTTTTATATTTTCGATGAAAAATGAAAGATTTTACCCACCCTCCACTGGAAACAATGCCGATTTAAGACGGACATAATTATTTGCAAACTGAAAAACAATAGCATGTCTTCCATGTGTTATTTGTATTGTTGCAATTAATATGGAAGAGCATGATATAACTGCTGAATCATTTCCGCACTTAAGTAATGTATTTCTCTTGGCTAGAAGGACAATATTCCAATATATGTGCAAAACGTGTATCTTAACATAGCAGCAAAAAATTAGTTTTCATACGGAAGTAATTTAATTCGTATTATTAAATGTATTCTCCTGACCACGATTCTAAATGACTTAGGCATTCACTGTGAGAAATCTTTATATTCTAATTAAACGCACGTAAGTAGATTAAGAGCCCCAAAGAGAAAAAAAGAATATGAAAGGAAAAATGGTCCTTTCTGTTAAGTGAAGAGTGTACTGACTTTTGTTTCAAGCCTGCGCCGCATTTCAATTGATGTTTAGGTAATTAAGATAACAAGAATTTTAAAAATGGTTCAAAAAAGAGATATTGTTAGGAAAGAATATTATTTCAATAAATTAGAGAATATTTTTAATGGATATTTAATTAGTATTCTTAGAAAGAGTATTAAAAAAAATAAATTTAAATTATTTAACATTCACCTAAATTCTTCGTTAATTCAGTGTTAAAAGGAAATCATTTTTGAATATTTGTTTCGAAACTGAGGCATCGGAAATAGCTTCAAATAACCTAATTGAAAAATAATTTTTGCCAACAGATTTAGAGTATATATTTATTCTAAAAACTAAAATTTTAGCCTCATCATTCGAAAAACTTTGGAAAATCGTCGGAAACTTCAACCATAACTTCGTTAGAATTCGAACTCTAGACCACCCGATTGTTAGCCGGACGTGCTCGCCACGGAGGAAGAAATAGATTGAGACTCTGCCTTCTGTCACGGGTGACGCAGTGTGGTTGAGCTTTGATAGTCTATGAGGATGTGGCAATTTTGTTTACATCTAGCTCAAGTTATTTTGAAAGTAGTTTAGTGTCACTTCCGTATTGTTAGAATTTTGCTGTAGTGAAGATCAAGGTATTAAGAGTTAAAATGAAGTGTGGCTGTGATAATAAACTAAGAGCACTAAAATGTGATGGAAATCTTTATACTTATAAGGGTAACTACATTGCATTATCACCGAGGAAACCCATAAAATAAACGTACGCATGCAAGACGAGATATGTGACTAGCAGAGGAATATTAACTAAACAACTTACCCAGAACTAGAAAAACCAGATGCAGAGTGATGGGCAATGTATCACATGTAACATCAATTTTATTTCTTGTATACAATCATGATTATTTTCTTGAATAATATCAGAACACAAATAAATTCTCCATATTAACAAAAGCATTTTGCTGATGAATACACATTGTCGTAAGCAGATCTACACAAAAAACTTACACACGACATAAGTTAAATAACCTCACTACTGTAGACGCAAAATCGACACAAATTAATTCGTGAACATACGTTTAAAAAAAAGGTCCTGATAACGCGAATCTGTGAAACAATTTTTAAGAGTACCAGTTCTTCCGGAGACTATAATCATTTACTTGAAATGATAGTAAAATTCGTTAACGCAAACATTTTCCCGATGAGCCACGTGGTCGAACAAATATAACTTTAGCGAAGCTATCAATCAAGTTTATTTCTCTCACAAGTAGAAAACATTTTAGTAGATATCTTCAATAATCAGGATTTCAAAAGAGTCTTACAGTTGTCTAGGTCGATACACATGTCACGAAATTCTGCATGGCGTAAAAAGAGTAGCAGGAGGGAACAAACTTCACAGCATCAGGATGGCGATAGGCGAAGGAGCAAGGTGAAAAATTCTGTCCATCACCTCCGAACTCCAGAGCAGAAGAAAGCGAAGAACCGGTTAGGAAATCTCTTAAAAGTTTGCCTTGATACGATGACAATTAAGAACGATATGGAAAAACAGAGTGCAGGCTTGCTTGCACACGTATATGACAATTTCGCACAAATTTAAACGCAAGAACCCTTCCGCACAAACACACATTCATTGCCGGATGTGTAAAAGTGGTTTGTGATTTAGAGGCACTTCTGTGCAAAATTAGATCTTGGTTATCCTTCGATAATTTGCAACAGCATTTTGATTATTAATTTGCTTCACAAAATTCGAAGCTACTGCACTGCACAAATATAGATTTCTACCACTGCGTTTATATGATGTGCAAGGAATGAGAAATCCCTTTAAGGAATCATGTACCTTTAAAATGTCAAAATGTTCCAAAAATATAGCACGGCTTAGAGTTCAGTAGTTTAAAAATTAACTCTTTTTTAAGAGTGAAATTTTGGGTACTTATTTCGATGTCCTTGATAGTGTATTTGTTTCTTTTATTTTGTTTCATATATTCGAACGTTTTAAATAAAATCATTTTTTGTCATCTACGTAATATTATAATGTGTACTGCTCTCAATATTATAGATAAACAAATTACTATTTTTAGCCTTTTTACCCTAGAATAAAAAAATAATGTTCAATTAAAATAACCTGCATTAAAATGGCATAGTTATATTTTATTAAGAAATAAATTTTAGAAAAAATTAGACTTTATAATCTACTATTTTTAACATAATATAAAAGGTAATTTCTAAACGTTTTAGGCGAGATCTATAGTAGCTGTTCATTTTAAACTCATTTCAATATAAGATTTATACAACTGATCAAACATTTTGGAAATTCCGAACAATGATTTCAGAGGAATCGAGCACTCAAGCAGGAAACGTGTATGAGAAATTATTCTCAGCATTCAACGGTCTTAGCTATTCCGTCACTTATAGGGCCGAAGTTATTCGATACATATACTATTTCAAGAAACGTAAGCTGATTTTTGAACGTGTATTAAAAATAATGCATGCCATTTTCATTCAGTTTATATGCATGCCTATTTCTTACATGGATTTTTTTTTATATTCTAAGATTATTGTGAATCTCTTTATTTGAAATGTGCGGTGAATGGAGAGAAAATAAGGATTTGCACATGCAAAAAATGATCAATGTTACTGTGATAAAACTTAGTTGTATTTTATGATAACCTTAACATTTAATTTACAAACAAAGATTAAAATTCTCTTGAAAAACATAAAATATTTAAGAAAGACAAATATAAAATATTTAAACAGCAGTATTTAACATAATTAATTATCAAAATAAAAAGTGCTCTAGTTTTAATAAACTAAACAAATCATTAATTATAGAGTGACTATAATTTTTAATTTAAAAATCTTTTAAATTAAAGATACTTCATATAGCTGAAACTTATCTCATATTTTAGAAAGTGTTTCAGATAGAGGATTTGTAAATAGAAAGGAAATCGTGTAAGATTTTAATGTTAATAATATAATAGGCATTTATTCTAATTTTTGAAATAGTTAACTAAATAAAATCGAATAACCTTAAAATTTCGTTCTAATGTAATGAGAATAGAAAAGCACAGGAAAAAGACAGTATTTAATTTCTTTCAGAATGCAATATTTGAAAATGTATATACACATAGACATATGTCTATGTGTACATAGACATACTCCAATGTTTCAGATTTTTGTCTATGTATGTACACATTGACAAAAATCTGAAACATTGGAGAAAAAGAAAATATATACATTTACACCTATATTTAAGAAGTAATTACAAAATGTTTACCTCCGAACATATCGGTTCCTATTATTAATTAATTATAGGTGCACTGTAAACTGCTGTTAATGGTAAATGACTGAATGTTTTGATGAACAAGAGTGTTCGACACTTCCAAAATGTTAATGACAGAAACTGGTTCTTTACTTACCTTCTTTTCTGCATGATGCTCGCAACTGCACTACGACTTCACGCAATGAGGAAGAATGGCATTCCTTACAAAGTAAAGAAAGTCGTAGAGTTTATAGGACTCGTTCCACCTCTTTGTTGAAGACATCTGCCTAACGTTTTTCACTTTTACTTTTTAAAATCTAGTATTCTTTTACACCAAGAACGTATCGGAAAGAAAATTAATATATCAAATTGTAGAGACATTAGGTTATTTCGGAAGCAGGAGTCATGAAAAATGAGCAACGCCTTCGCCGAGAATCGAACCACGGACCTCTCGGTTACGCGTCGAACGTGCTGACCTCTACACCACGAAGGAATGTAAAGAAGGTGGGAGAAATACCTTATATACTCCCTCTTTTAAATGGCGACTGGGAATTAGGGGCCAAATCGCCAAACTCCGGTTGTGGAGAATCATTATCTCCCTTTCTTAGTTCGAGCGCCAGTGTAGAATCATTAGGGCAGAAGAATGAAAAACGAGCAACACCTTTGCCAGGAATCGAACCACGGACCTATTGGTTACGCGTCGAGTGTGCAGACCCCTACACCACGAAGGCATGAGAAGAAGGCGGAAGAAATAACTTATAAAATTTTCTAAATTAATGTTTCAGCAATGTGAATCCCAATTAATGTAATTTGAGAAAACGCAGCTATTTGTGTCAA
This sequence comes from Stegodyphus mimosarum, assembly GCA_000611955.2. NCBI lineage: Eukaryota > Metazoa > Arthropoda > Arachnida > Araneae > Eresidae > Stegodyphus > Stegodyphus mimosarum. Next base: position 165,935 of record KK119996.1, read on the forward strand.
AAATTTCATAAAATGTCGTCTTTGGTAACATTCACTAGAACGTTCAAGATTATTAAGCTTGAAGCTGCTACAGCAGTTGAAAGTATTATCAAGAACAGTTTTAATAGGCTAAAGGTTATCGATGCGTGCTGTTCAATAGTACGATATCCAACAATTTACAGGTCTTATATTATTTTCTTCTCTTTCAGTAATAAAATAGTTTTTCATTCTTCTGTTTCAGTGCTGACAGGACTATATTTATTTAATTGATATAATTCTTAGTTTCTGTTATAATTACTGAACTACTCATGTGGAATTACTGCCCTTTGGATATTGCGAAATATGCATTATTGTCTACTAAATACATTGTATTATGTATATTTAAAGTAAGAGGTAGAGCGAATCAAAGAAGGCTTACTCTAATTAAGTCAAATTGTTCAGTTCACTGTGAAAGATGGTACTGGAAATCAGTTATCAAAGGATTATTTTTGATCAAAGAATTATTTTATTATTTTTGATATCTTGTGTTAAAGGCCTCTCAAACCATCTGTACCAATTGAATCTGATAATCATTACATGCCACAACGGAGGAAATCCTCGAGTTCATCATGGGATAGAAAGGCTTAATACTGAAGTATTATCAGGATTGCTTTAGACAGGTAAGCGATTCTTTGATCCCACTTGGAATTCATTAAAATATGTTTCTTGATTTCCTACTGGACGCTGAATCTCCTGAAAGACTTCAAAATTATTAAAGCGTTATTCCAAACTGTTCATTATTTATCAGTGTTTCACAAGGCTTTATAGCAGATTTAAACAACTTCGATATTCATTAGAAAAATAAAATTCGAAGTACACTGCATGGCTTTAAAATGTAGAGACATTAAAATTATCAATGCAGGAGACCTGAAAAATCTGCAGTGCCCTCAGGGATTTGAATACCGGACTTCCCGATTGCAAGCCATATGTGCTACCCAGTCAGATCTCGAGGGCACGCGGAAAGGAGGGAAAAATACCTTATACACTTTACAATGTTATGCTGTTGTTGCAATTCTAACCGTATGAAAAATTAGATTTAGAACTAAACGCGAACATTTGTAAAAATGTTAAAATAAGATTTCTAAGAGTATCGTTTATTTAATCTTAAAATAAATATTTTATAATGTATTATTTCTTCTCAAATGGAAAAGCATCCTATTTGCAGAGAAAAATTAAGGCCGAACTTTTGAATGATTTCTTTTAAATTATGATTGCTACGTGTTACGTCTTTTCAGAGCCTTAATACACATTAGGATTTTTCAGATGTCTGTATTTGAGTCATAAATTGCATAGACATTTTCTGTATTCCAGGTGTTTTTTAATTATAAATTTAAGTAATAAATCACAGATATCATAGTACTTTTGTGTCATAAATTAAGTTAACCTATTCCAGGTATCCGGGTTTTTCGAGTCATCAGTTGCACTCATGTCTCTTGTACGTCATATCTCTAAGATCCTAAAAGACGGCTTATGGATGCAGGATATTTTGCTTCCTGTAAATATCGCAACATTAAAGGTATATGCAAGAAAATGTCCCTGTTAATATAGTGGAGTTCATAAAATGGCATTTAGGATGTCAATGAAACTTACCTAGAAAATGTCTGCCTGTCATTCGATATATCTATTAGGTTTGAGTACAGTTTACCTTTCTGTTATCAAAGGTGCACGAAGATAATTTTTTTTCTCCGTTTCTCCGCTGAAGTGTAAATTTAGTTCAACTGATAATACTGACGGATGGATTAGTGGATTAGAAAGAGTGAATACAGATTTACTTCTTTCGCAGTAAATATAATTTACATTCCTTTCCATAGACATATAATTATCTTTAAGCAAAACTGAAACTTGTTTCGTAAAAGCTTCGTTTAATAGAAGGAACGAGTATGTCTTTTGATTTAATGAGAGCGCAAGTGGTTAGTACCTTTTGATAACCACGATGGGGTTAAAATATTGTCAAAATCTCTGTATTAACACTGATTTCAAAGAAATTGATGTAACTGCTTCTTTTCAAAGAATTGGAAAGCTTGTAGAGATATTAGGTTTATTTGGAAGCAGGAGAGATGAAAAATGAGCAATGCCCTCGCCGGGACTTGAACCCCAAACCTTTCGAATTCGCTTCTAGCGTGCTGACCACTACACCACGAAAGCATGCGAAGAAGGTAGGAGTAATACCTTATAAGTTTTCCAAGCTCTTTAATTTAACAGCTTCTCTTTCAAGCTCAAAGTGTTTTGCAGTACCATTCAGTTTTGAAATTTAGGGAGAAACATTTTACTAGTCCTGCAGCAAACTCAATTTTCTACATGCTTTTAATATTATATTAACATAAAATATGAGGATATTATAAGAAAATTGGATCAGTAACTAATCGCGATATAACTAGGCACAAAATTTCAGAAACTAACCAATGAACCTCAGGAATTATATTAAGTATTCTTGAATAAATGATTGCTTCAAAACGTTTTATGAGAATTTTATTATCAGTGTAATGAGTGGTTGCCAAGTTACAAAAAAATCTGTCTTACATTTTAGAATTTACGCAATAGAAATTTTACTCTAGATTCCTCTCGCTTCTAAACTTGTCAAAATACTTACATTCCAGAAAGAGAGATCATAAGTACAAGGATTTGTTCTGGACAGATGTCCATATTTTCTGAGGATCAAGGGATCGTTAGACTCAGTTTAAGGAAAAGTGTATACCTGATCCCGATTCTCATGTTTTCATTTTGGAGTTGAGTATACCAATCAATTTTCTGTTTGCCGTAAGTTATTGTGACACTTATACTTTATAAACATTTCATCAGTTATTTTCCATCGAGTTTTGTAACATTATGATTCTTCATATATGACTGAAGTTTGGAAGATGGCTCAGAATTTACGCTAAAATTGTGAAAATATACTGATCAAGACTCACTAATTACAAATAATGTTGTCTATAAGCTTTCGTACTGAAGCTAATATAAGTAATTAAATTAAACACTTAGTAAATTTGTGTTAAATTTCCTAAGCGGCATATTTAAAATAAATTTCCAAAATATACTGCAAAGTTAAAAATATAAATATAAATCACGATTTTTTATGGAAAACATAAACGGCATTTCGTAACAAACCACGCATTCGAAGTTGAAGGTCTTCTCGCATGTTACTGCAATTTTTGTTGTAAGATTTAATACGCTTAGCTATCATAGCATCTAACTAAATCTACTTAAGTGTTCTTCTTTGCAAATTCTCGCACATGTTTGAAGATGAACAGAACCAAGGAAGGGTGTAAAAGATCCATTTATGGAGCACAAAATATTATTTAAGAGATGGCACGTGCTCAAGTGCTTACAAAAAACATCGATCACTTGCGGTGAGAACTTAGAAGATAATGTAACACTAAATTTAAAGGTAAAGAATAGTGCGAGAGTACACAATTTAAACTAACAGGTTGAATCAGAAATCTATATTGGCAGGACATTAAATCGACGACAAGAATGCGTAGCCGCTATTATAAAGCGCTATATCTAACAAACTTGCGCTCATATAACAGCAAAATCACGTTTTATCTAACCTCTTCGCGAAAACAGTTTATATACTCTGGTTCACCCTATTTCATTTATATTTTGAAAAGGAAACGCGAAGGTAAATAAGAGAAGGCTCACAAAATAAAATAACTATTTGTAAAAATAAACAGAAACCAACACTCTAATTAAGTAACCTACTAGTGCCCAAATTCATTGTTCTATACCCAATCAACTGAAAACCATGAAAGAGATTTAATATTACCTTCAACAATAAATTGATACATTAAAAATTTGTCAAAACCATTAGTAATTCTTGAAAATGGAATTCTTGAAAATATGACACTTCTTTTCCAAGAGCATGTAATAGTCTAGGAATTCAAGAACATGTAGGATTGCGGTAATTAATGCGTAGCATATTTCGCAAATAGAAGATGACACATGAAGTTTCCATTGAAATTACAAGATAAAATATAATGCAGGATAAAATGTAAATAAATTTTCTGTTACCTACATTTTTCTTCCTAATGTTGACCGCGCAATGCAAATTATGAGCTTTGATACGCGTGTTTCATTTTCATTGGGAGAAGAGAATAAGAAGAATATAAGATGAGAATAAGAACATTAGAGTCATTGTAGAAGAAAATATACAAATATCATAGGATAGGATCCATTAAGATTTACTTCCCCTAGATATACAAATTAGGCATTACGTTACGTCTTTCAAAGCCTCTGAATAAGTAAGTTTAACTATTGATAGAAGTTTCTGAAAGATGGCTCTGGTTATTTTGCGAATTAGATGAGCTTTGTTTTATTTCGAAGAAGATGACTGGATGATTCTTAACTCTGGTGGAACGACATTGAGTCAGATGCTCTTTTCAAGATGTTGTTTTCTTTGTTACTCACCATTCTTTAATTTTCTCCCTTTGAAAACAATTTCAAAAGTGTGGGAAGTTTTTCTGGAAACCTCTTGCTAATCTTTGAAGGGTAACTCACATGTAACTTTATGAGCTTAGCGTAATCAATGAGTAATTGCACCATTGCAATGCTAGAATAATTGGTAAAGATTAATACAATAATTTTAACTTCAATATCTGCGACTTCTATATGGCGAAGTCTACGTAAGGAACGATTATATGCCCGGATATAATGAGTTTGTATCCTCATACGCATCAAAGACAGAGGAGCACGTTTGGAGGTAATTTGTTAGAGTTCGAATTCTAAAGCAGCTGAATAGCCCAGTTAACTATTCATAGGTGGATTAAGATTGGGGACGGAACCCGATAATTAGCGCGTGAAGATATAGAAAGAAGAAAAATTTAAAACACATTCACAAAATGAATTTCGCACCTTCATTGTTAGTACCGCAGTGGTACAGACTTGAATTTGTGATCGTCATTCACTGATCTACACTTTTTTCAGAAGCTTGTAGAAACATTAGGTATTTATTTGGAGACAGGTGAGATGGAAATTAGTAAACTATGTAAATTAGTAAAGCAGCGTGCTGACCACTACACCACAAAGGCATGCGAAGAAGGCGGGAGAAATACCTTATATAATCCCCCTTTTAAAGGGTGACTGGGGTTTTGGGAACCCAATCGCCGAATTCCGGTGGTGGAGAATCATCATTCACCACCTTTTTAGTTCGGGCGCCAGTATAGAAACATTAGGCATTTATTTGGAGGCTGGTAAGACGAAACATTAGCAACGCCTTCGCCGGGAATCGAACCACTGACCTCTCGGTTACGCGCCGAGCGTGCTGACCACTACACCACGAAGGCATGCGAAGAAGGCGGGAGAAATACCTTATAAGCTACTGTGCGAGCTACGAGGTTAACAGCATGAGTTGTTTTATTCTATTACAAGACTGAGGATTGCAGTGGATGACTTAGCATTTTATCTTATGGATGATAATACATGTCTATATGGAACTAATGTGGGAGGTGAGTACCTCGACAATGAACGCATTGCTCACCCAGAATCGCCATCACATACACTCAACTCGAACGCCATCGAAAATCTCTGGGATGGACTTCGACATGCTGTCTCTATGCGCTCTCTGTTCACTCTCAATGCGCTCGAATTGGAAACTGCCCTGTCAAGGATATGGGCCTGGGATAAGCTTAATAACTTAATTAAATGTATGCTACTACCCTGTGTGAAGGTCAGAGGTTGTCGCACTCCCTACATAGGTAATCTCCATTTGCTTGCATAGCTTACAAAATACATTTCTTTAATATACACCATGTGATGGGCATATATAAAACCTTTGAAAACTGCTTAAATGCATTTCGTTTACTGTACCTTTTTAAGCACAAATGTATGAACAAATTGCTCACTTTGAAGAGATCTGCTTGTAAACTACACTCCTGCTTAAAAAATAAACAACAAACGCAAAACACGGAATAAGACATAAACTAATTAGGATATGCATGAAACTGATCCTAGAGTTGGTGTGGTGTTACTAGATTACATAGAAAACAATAAATCAAAGACATACAAAAGCATATGCATTACGAACATCACATCGAAGACCAAATAGGTCGGAAGAATGTGCGATGGAAACATTGCTATAATAATGGGCACGATACCCTCTAGCTAAAATACATACTTTACAACTGCGAGGCAAGTTGGCAATAGTGTCGTTGACCGCTTGTTGTGGCAGAAGCTCCCATTACTGTAGTAATTCATGTCGTAGCCCATGGAGGATGCCTGGCAGCACACTGCAGCCTACTATTCGTCGTCCAAACATGTCCCGCACATGCTCTACGGGATTCAGATCTGATGATCTAGCAGGTCACTGCAGATATTGAGTGGTTTCACGCTCCAGATAACTCCGCACCACTCGAGCTCTATGCAGCCGGCCATCATGGTCCATAAATACTGCGAAGGACTCATAAGAATTTCCTCGCGATATCGGACAGCTGTGATGGAACCACCAGGAATCGGGTTGAGATCGGGGCGGTCAACCATGTATGTAAATGTCCTCCTCTGCAACGGCCTATTTCGATGGTGTTTGAAGCCCGATAGAGTATTTCTGTCTATCGCCATATCATTGATTTTCGAGACTCGTTCTAGATATTAAATCAAGACTCACCCGTAAAGAGTATGTGTCCCCACTGTGTGGTGTTCCCGATATTCATGAGGCCTATTCAACCGCGCTCTGACATGCAATGGAGACAAAAGAACACAAACAGAACGTAGTCAGGCGTACAGTCCACCTTGTCCACCTTCATGAAGTCGATTCAGCGGATTGTTTTACGCCACTTGCGTTATCCTGACAGCTCTCCTACGCATTTAATCGTGCAAATAGTATCTTCAGCTCATGCTTTCCGCTTTGACTATCTCGGAATACATGGAATTATCGCTGTTTGCGAACTGACGCAAAGGTTCGGAATGTCACTTTTTAAAGAGTGTTGGTGTGCCTGCGGGATTGCGTTTATGCTAATTTTGGGTGCCTATTGCTTAACCTCGTCTGAAAATTGCATGTTTTAACTCCCCTTTCAAATTCATGCCTTTTCTTTTAACGTTTGTTCGTTATTTTTTTAGTAGGAGTGTATTAAATCAAAGTCTATCTAAACCTATGAGACGGATATACGAGTTTTTACATCTCTAAAAGATAGTGGCAGAAGTCGAAGGAAGGTTTTAAATAACTTTTATATTTAATATGAAATGAGCAGAAAGCATAACTTATACTTAGACGTAAACACTGCTACTTGCGGGCATTTAAAATAACACAAGTTGGAATTTCAAATTGAAGGCAACATAATCGGAGACTGCAGAGGCTGGTCCATTGAAATTAGATCTGTATGTTTAAATGGCGCGCGTTTTTAACGTCTGCTGGCAATATGACTAAAGTCAGAATAATAATTGGCAGAAAGGAACAATAGGAAGTAAACTACAGGCGAGGCTACCGAAAGTTTAAACACTAAAACATTCAAAATCCTCCACTTAAATACTCATTCAACTAATCTGCATAAGGATCAAAGAAAGAAGAAGTTATAACAAAGCTTTAATTCATAATAAGTTTTTAATGTTTTAACATAATAATTTTCAGAAAATGCTCACCTTCCTGGGAAAATTTGAGCTAATCAAAACATAACGTTTTCGGTTGTATGGAATTTAATGTCGCGTGTTTAAAGTTTAAAAAACAGTGTATGTTAAAACAATTCTTAAAAATTAAAGCAAAAATCTACTATTGTTTAATGTGATTGAAATAAAAAATAATAAAAAAAAAGTTCTATAAATTACAGATTCCTCTTCCTTGGCATGTACGCAGTTTCACTGCCTGAACGTTTAACTCTAAGATTAGGAAGCGCACACTAAATGCCTCACTGATATTTTCATTAATTATGAAAACTTGCTTAAAGGCCAGGTTGTTTTCCTTTTATTACAAGTAAACTAAAATATTAAGTAAAAAAAAAGACGATAACTGTCCTAAATGTAAATGAGTTTCAGTCTGACGATTTTCTTCAAGTAAGTAAATAGTGAATCAAGCGTTTATATATGCAAAGCAAGAAAGCCATTTTATCTTTCGTAGAAGAGAACATTTTATGAATATTAATAAATATACTTTTACATATATAAAATGCATTTGATTAGTTTTTTAATTTTTAATTTGTTTTTCGTCTTATTAAAAAAAAATTCTTCATCGTAGCGGGCGTAAACAGTACATTCTTTGCATTCTGCCCCCATATGCGAATTCAGACTAAAGCATTTAACAAATTCACTGTAAAGTTTTTATTTAACTGCTAAAATTTTAATACCTATATATTTTTTTAAACTTATGAATCAGCTTTGTTGTACTAAATCTTTACGTACAATATGCTGCTATTTTTCCGTTTGTGACATTTCATTCTGATTAGCCCTAAAATGGAATAGGCTTTGTCTCACTGATATCCCCCTTAATAAACGAATTTCTATTTAATAACTTATCATTCGGTATAAGGTACTTAGGTAAGTTATGGTTTGTGCACTGCCTAAAAGTTAAGTTATAATTAGCATGAAATGCATATTAAAAACTGTGAAATACAAATATCTATAATAACTAATCTTTACTGATAATAATTTAAAAATACCTATTTTCCTGCTAAATTTCAAGTAAAGTTATTTGCAAGGTCAGATTCGATCTTTATCGTTTTGACGATAAAAAAGTAGCATTAACCCTCAAAAAAGTAATTTAAGTATTGACTTTAATAGTAAGCAAAACTATTGCAAAATTCTTCCAGACTTACACTTTCTCTGCTGCATTAACGTTAGCTGTTTATTTATTAATGAACTCGTAACTAAGGTAACGAGAAATGTTTTAGATAGAGATTAATATTCTCAAATTAACTTAATGTGGTGCTGAACGTTAAGTGAGGAATCTCTTCATTAACACATCTTCGTGGGAATACATTTTATAAAAATGTTTGAGTATCATTTCCAAAAAAACATATTTTAAGCAAAAGTAATTAGCTCTACTAAAATTGACCACAAATTTTAAAATGTTATATTAAAAGGTATGTGATTGTGTCAGATCTGTCTCTGCTACTCGATATAAACTACTACTAGATTCTGCAATGCACCTGGCGAATTCTCGCACAGGCGTGAAAATATATCAGCACAGAAGAAGGATGAAAAGTAACTCTTTACTAATTTCAAAGTTTAACAGAAAGGCACGATCTTTGTGCGGTTACAAAACACCGTCAACTTGCGGTGGGAAGCTTAAATGTATACTATAATTCAAGTCGAATTCTAAAATAGAAGAGTGCTGTATTAGCACGTTAAATTGCACCTAACAGGATGACCCCCAAAAAGATAACAGGCGTGATGATAATCCGAAATGGTCAAAAGGCTTACTATGGTAACAGCGAGATAGCAACGAAATGTGCTCTGGCTAGCGAAAACACGCTCGGAATAAACTTCTTGGCTGATCAAGTCGACGTTTTTGTTCCCTTTCTGACTCCCCGACTTTGGATTCCTTTCTTTTCTTTCCTGGCAGAACCGTTTTTGATGTTGAGGGCCCTTCCTCTGTATTTCATGCTTCCAATTCTTGTAATTTTCTTCTGTCTTCGGTTTTCACATGTTCCAGGTTCAACTCAGGTGGTTCCACAGCTTTCACGTCCATCGGATTCATATGCAATTGCCGCGACTCTTCCTGAAAAGTAATTTCGGTTCCCGCTGTTTTTTAAAAGTCAGTTCCTAAAATTACCGACGCTTGTAGGATTCGAACAACAAAGAATAGAATATAGAATGTTGCACCTCGTTCATTATCTCCACATTAAACTTCGCTTTACCTATACATGCGCAATGGTTGCCTTGCGCTGCAATCACTTTTGTATTTTGGATTTTAAATAATCTATAATTTTTAAAATTGTTCCGACAGGAAGTTTGCTTGCGCCCCTGTATCCACTAAGGCCCCTGTTTGCGCCTTATTTAATCAAATACGAATGACGGGTAGGGACAAATGTTTTATTATTACCGTATTAAAGTGCACTTATAGCCAAAAGGCTTATTATAGTAACAGCGAAATAGCAACGAAACATGCGCTGGCTAGCGAAAACACGCTCTGAATAAACTCAGAGTTTCGCCGTTTAAATATTCACTTCACTTAACTTTAAATTTACAGCCTTGCGAGAAATACAAGGGAAAGTTTAGAGGTTCAGGAAAGGTATCAAAGTTAAAATAAATTTGTTATGTAAATTAAAGGAAACCCTACATCTACAAGTGCTATTTCAACTATGTAGATTTAAAGGATAATATTACTTATATTATTGTCTCATGCACTAATCACCAATTCAAGGAAATTGCATCAGACAAGGAAATTGTTGTACTTAATTTCTGCAGAATGAAAACAATGATTCTTTAAAAGATGTTTATATAGTGCATTTGGAAAGTAACTATGCATCTGGACGATTATAGGGTGAGATATTTCCCCAACAGATGCGATTCGAGGGAATATTTTATATGACAGCTTGTCACTACGTAACTGTTAACTGTTACAACAGTTGGCTACAATGTAACAGTTAACTGTTACAACAGTTGGTTACAATGTAACAGTTAACTGTTACAACAGGTGGTTATAATGAAACAGTTAGCTGTTGTGTTGGTTATACTGTATTTAACTCTTTTATGTAACAGTTAACTGTTAAATGTGTTGTTTCATGTAACAGTTAACTGTTACATGTTAACTGTTACGTAACAGTTAACTGTTACATGTAACGGTTGGTTACAGTGGTGATATATTGGAATATGTTTTTTTTTACGCATGAGGCATGGTTCTATTTATCAGATACGTGCACGCGCAAAACTTGCGTTTATGGGGAAGTAAAAATCCACACTTCATGAAATTCCGTTGCATGACCAAAAACTTGGAGAGTGGATTGCAATATCCAGGAGAAGAATAGTAGAGCCAATGTTCTTCGGAGAAACCATCAGTTCTGATCATTACTGTAGAGTTATTGACAAATTCATGGAAGAACTTACAGACGAAGAAACTACAATGCCTGGATTCGACAAGATGGCGCCACTGCTCGTGCGTTTATGACAAATATTTTCCGAAGTCAAATAAATTCAAAGAGTTTGTGCCGCCTCGTTCTGCAGACTTAAGGCCTCCGGATTTTAACTACCGGGGCTATACAAAAGCTAGTGTTTATCGACAGAACTTCCATTTGCTCCCGAAATTGGAAACTGCTATTTGCGATTTCATCAAGAACATTCCACAGGCACAACTTATCAGAGTCTTTGAGAACAGGAAAAGACGTGTGCACACATGTTTGGAGGCTCGTGGTGAACATTTCGAATGATTACTATGAGGTAAGTGAAACTTACTCATTACTATTTGTACTGCAAGACAGGTTACTTTTCAAATCTACTGTATATGATTCTTTACTAGCCAGTCTAAACAAGGTCATTAGCAACAAAAGTTTAAGAAGACTAAAATGGACTTGAATGTGTTTAGAATTAGGCGCAGAGAAACAAAAATGTGATACTATTAAGTTTGTGAATACAAATCGCTAATTGTTTATTCTAATGCACGTCTAACATTGGAAATAACAGTAACCTGTAACACTCTCATAATGATAGATAATAGAAAAAACAAACAACTGCCCTTAATAAAGAGTATTGCAATAAGAATGATATTATTTTGAAATGCCATCTTTAAAATGTTACCACTGTCACTAAATTTTATTTGCATTTAGTATGCTCTGAGAACTCATGATGGCTAAATACACGCTTCAAAAAGGTCAATTTTTCCCTCAAATTATCTTCTCAGATGAAACACATTTCTATTTGACTGGATAAGTTAGCAGACAAAATTGTGTTTTTGATTCCAAACAATTCACAAGCGATGCAAGTAAAGCCGTATATTGGAAAGCTTTACGGCACATTGTCACTATCGGACTATTTTTTCCTTCCAAAACAAGGAGATGCACTGTGAATGATGAGCTGCAGTGAAAGATGAGCGGTACTGATTAATGATAAAAATTTTGGCGAGGGGGTTAAATTTGAAGGACAGTGTGTAAGATCTGTCTTTTCTATTCCACATAAAGTAAAGTATATCCTACAGAGAACCTGACGAATTCTCGCATAGGCCTGAATGAAATACCAGCACAGAAGAAGGGTGAAAATAACCCTTTATTAATTCCAACTAAAAACAGAAAGGCACGATCTTCGTACTTTACAAGACCACCGCCAACTTGCGGGGAAACTTAAACGTGGAATAGAAATCAAATCAAAGTCAAATTAGAATAGTGCTGGATTAACACTCTAAAAGTATGGCTAACTTAAGTTGACTCACAGACCTAGCAGGCGTGACGATTATTCGAAATGGCCGAAAAGAGCGTGACAGCGAGATAGGAACGAAACGTGCGCTAGCTAAGGAAGACACGTTCTGAATTAACTCAAAGATTGACCCTTTAAACACTCAGGTCACTTAACTTTAAATTTACATCCTGGCGAGGAAATGTGAGTGGAAGTTGAGGAGTTCAGGAAAGGTATCAAACTTAAAATAATTTGTTATGCAAAATTAGGGAAACCCTGCAATTGGTTTGAGAACATGTGGTTTACACAAGACGCATGCCACAATGTTATGCCCTTCTCGAAGTAACGCGAAACAAGCTGGTTGAAAAGATAATTTCATGAAATGCAACTGTTAATTGGCCTCCCGTAAGTTAGGATTTAATTTATATTACGTTTTGTAGGGGTATTTGAAATAAATGATCGATGCGAAGAAACCACGAACGCTTGAAACATTAAGAATAAACATCAAACGCTCTATTCGTGACAACAGGTCGGAGTTACAGTATACAGTCATCGAAAACTGAGTTCGAATTCGTCATGTCTACGAAGTCGAGGGAGACATGTGTTGTATTCAGAACATAAATTGTACTCTAAAATAATATAAAAAGTTTGGTTGCATGTGTAATAGTTTTTATTTTATTTCATTTTTAAAATCGTATCGTTCTTGTTGGAACACCCTTCATAATACCAGTAGCTAAGGCAAAATGAAAACAATAAAATTTTTATTAAACTAGTAAAATATACAAAAGTTACGTAATTAATATATTTAACTTATTTAAACTTGGAAATATAAATATTTTTATGTAACAATTGTTTTCAGTCTAAGAGAATTACTAAAATACATTGAGGCAGACATTAATTATAGATATAATCCAAGAAAATAGCATAACTGGTATGTATATCAATTGCCTGTCCGTAAAAAAGGAGAAATGCAATCTTCATGTAATATTTTAGAAAACGAATATAGTTTATACTCAGCTGAGAAAGAATGTTAATTTATTTTTTAAAAATAACTGTCCTTAGTTTTAAAATAGCACCGTTTCATTAGCGGCCTAAGGAAAATAAATAAAGGGAAGAAACCTTACCTTACAATACCTTAGAAAAACTTTTCTAGTGCTTCATTTCAAAATTCTATTTTTTTTAAGATTCCAATACCTTTCAGAAAGTGAAGCACTTGATTTTTAAGTAACCTCGCAGAATTTACAAAAAATTAAGTGCTCATGTTAAGAACATGGCACATTTGCTAAATCGCATCTGGAAAAAAAGGGATAAAATCGTTTCCCAAGGATGATCAAAATAGTTTCCTCGAGTAGCAAAATTTCAAATGCGTATCAAGTACTCCTGAATGATTTTATTTTACCTCCCGCTATACTCAGAAGATGCTCCGAACTTCTTAAGCTGTCCCATAAGGAAGTAAAGAAATTCCGGAACCATGCTTTTGCATTTCTGGCACGTGCTCTTTCATATTTTTAATAATGCTCTTCGCCCCGGGGGTTCATAGCATTGTTGTCACCTTAATAAATGCACCCTGCCAAGCATTCAGTGACGACAACTGAATTGTAGTTGCAATGCAATGCATTACGTATGCGGCTAATGCAACTTTTAAAGCATTTCACTAAGTATTCAAGATATAATATTAAACATACATTAAAATTTTAAGTGTTTAGAAAATTATCCTTACATATGAATCTCCTATAACCTGGAGGCATTAGCAGCTTAAGGTTAAATACTAATACATTTATTTTCTCTTTCGTCACATAGATACATATATGTGTGAAATTTTTAAAAATTTATAATTATTAATTACCTAAGTTGCGCAAAAAGCTGGCGAAATTGGTTAAATATTCAAAAGATAATAAATATAAATTAAATGTTTCACAATGGCAAATTTATTAACATAAAAAGAAACAAAATTAATTCAATGAAAGTGTATTCATACAATATTAAACAATAAATATCAATTATAATAAATAAGAGTTGAAAATTCCTTAGTCCTTTTCAGGGAATTTTTAAGAGAGCCACGTTTCTGGATTATATCTAAAACTGAATTAAGACTAATTCCAAAATTAATCAGTATTGGAACAAAGAAATTAAATAAATTAAACATAAAAGTAAATTTAAAGTAAAATAAAAAGCAAAAAAAAATTAATTTAAAATGGAAAATTTTTTCTATTAAATTTAAATTTTTTATTGGTATTTTATTCTGTTTTATTATGTATTTATTTTAATTTTCAGTATATAGTTTTAATTTTAAATGGTAAAATTTAAATTATTTTTATTCTTGACAATATATTTATTTTTTCTTTTCACAATTTAAATCAACTGCAATTTTAATAAAGATTTAATAATTCCACATTAATAAACAGCATTGCATTTTTCAAGTTGTCTCGATTTGTCATTACCACAGTCACAATTTATTTATTTTGGATATATTCTTTTAAAAATTTGTCTTTATGGAAATTAATTTAATTCCCCATTCAACTTTAATTTTATCTAACTAACTTTTGCTTTAATCACCTTTTCATTTTATTAGCGTTAAATAAATTTTAAAAGTAATTATGTTTTTTTTTCACTTCAGTGTGAGGCACTCACACAACTGAAGTCTTTTTTTAATTCCCGTTTTAAAACATTTCGCATTACACAAATAATTCATATGTTTGTTTTGATATATAATTTAAATTTTCCTTTACTACCTTCATTTAATAATTCGACTATTGATTAGAAATTATGCTTTTGTTTGCTCTCTTTGTCGCTATGATATTTAATTTGTGTTTATTATATATCTTAACTATATATGTGTATATATATATATATATACAAACATAGATGTATGCGTGTATAAACACACACACATATAGAAAGAAAGTGATAAACATAAATTACAAGCAATTTCATTAATAAATAGTAATTCTTAATTTATACATCATGTTAGCTAGTTTTCTTTCATGGAGTTGATTAAAATGCAAACTTTTTTTTATTTGAATCACTTTTATTTTGCCATCCTAATGAAAAGGAATGGAAACAAGACGAATGCATTTCTGTTCTACGATTTTAGCTTATTAGCTTGTAATTTTTACTTTGTTTATATCACCTGACTATTTTAGTATTTGCAATTATTTCTGAAATTAATTGTATTAAGTCATTTTCTATGTTCATAATGCTTACATATTAAAAAATTGGAAAATACCATGTCATGGCAAATTAACGGAATTCCCTTGGGACCCAATTATTCAACTAATACCTGTAAACTTTGTCTTTTTATCAAAGAATTGGAGTTTATGAATCAATAATATTATAACACCAAAGATAAACTCACATTCAGATACATAGTTGATATTATTGCCATTATTGAGGACAGACTTCATCTACCCACCTTGTCTTAATAGATCTAGAACAAAATGCCTATTCACTGTTCGGTTAATAACGTCATTAACTTTCAATAGATCACAGTTTTGGATAAAAGATGCTATTTTAAATTTAGTTCCAACAAACTCATGCATTAATACTCCCACATTTCTCATAAGATTTTGGCTAACCATGTAATTAACAAAATACGCAGGATTACAAAGGCCTGAGGGGAAAGTTCAGAATTTACCAAGACAGTTATTGATAACTAAGTTGAATTCATTTTATTAAACAACACTTTCTAAAACTTGGGTCTATTGACACACTATAAATATATAAGTTTATTGTAGACCTTATTAGATCTTATTTTTTTTACTTTTCTTTGTGCACATGACTTGAGTTAGAAATTCGTTGCACAAAATATGACAGCGGAATATTCGCTGACTGCAGTTAGCAATTTATACAAGAACAATTGAACTCTAACGATGTATAGCTTTCTTAGGCAGCTTTGTAAGACTTGGAAAGAATGTGCTTACATGTAAAGATAACACAGTATAATATTGTTTCCCTTTTGAGGGGGCGGGGGAGATCGAAAGATCGCAAACATTTCGGACTCATTTCAAAATTATGTGTGCTACATCTTCTTGTTTTAGTAAGTTATAGTGTTATTGTAATACAAATGAAACAAAAATTATACCCAGGCGTTATTTTAGACGGCAAGTCTCTTATAAATACACAAATGAGTAATTATGCAGTGTCCTTGAAATGAACATTGCAGTGTTCCATCTGATTTTGTAGCATCTGGTAAGCTGTCAAATAGTACTAAAGTAATGAAACTTAAAATGCGTTAATTTCCTCCTTAAATAGTTCTAGCCTTCTTAATTATTGAAAGAATGTTGCATTAGTGTTCCAGTGATCCCTTCTGCTGCAAACAATTCCTACTTTAGCTACCTTTCGAAAGATCTGTTATCTGAAAAAAAAGTGATAATCTTTTCTATCTGATGTTTCCTCCAGAAATTATATCAAAGTATTTATATTATAAATATCGCAAATGTGTCATTAAATTTCTTTCAATTTACATTTTAGTAGTTTATCAAACTTTCAGTTAAAATTTATTTTGTCTCGAGCCATGTAAAATTGATGTGTTTTTAATCAGTGCTTGATGTATTATAAATTTGAAGCATTGGATATAGGTGTTTTGTTTTCCTGGCGTTGCTTATTCTAGGTAGAAAATTTACTTGAAAATGTGCAGTACTTACTTTATTCTAAAGTATATATCAAATATACTGAAATCTCAAACAGATACGTATAGTTTTATCAAATTTATGTTCATTTGATGTTTAGTGAATACCTATTAATTCTTAAATCTAAAAATGGTAGGATTACATGCGGAAATCAAACGATTTATATTAGAAAGAGAAAAATGGAATATTTTCTTTTTTCTCCCTAAACACCTATCAATTTTACCTACTATACTAAGATAGTTCAGGAAAAAGGAAAATACGAGTATTATTAAAAGGTATGATATTCTAAAGTTTTACATAATACATATTAGGAAAAGAAGTTTTTAAGCCTAGGAGGAAGACACAACAAATTAGCACAAACGAAAAGGAGTTTTTCTCTCCACTGGCATGTAAGGAGGAAAAGAGATTTCTTCTTGCATCTCAAAACATACGCTCCGTTGCCTTCATTGCATTTCCAGGAAAAGGAAACCAAAAGATATGCAAAAGGCAAAACAAAAATCGCTCCGGTTGTCAAGGAAACGATATTGTCAGGTTAAGGTGGCTTTTCTCTCTTAGTACGAAGCTTGGAAGAGAAGGCGCTAAAACTGGCAGTCATTTTTTGCTTTCGACTCCTGTCATCCCTAATAACGAGGACAGAAGAAATTCTCTTTTGCTTACAAATTCATACTCGTTTGCGCCAATCAAAACTTAGATGAATGACCAAATTATTATATCAAAAACCTGGCTACGCACTCCACTCTTTCAGTGGGAACTGAGTTTTTCGAAAGACTGATGATGCTTCACGTCCACAGTGACTTTCTTGTGGTAATGGGATTTAAGAATATCGGCGCCGAAACGAAGAATTTCTTATTTAAACTTGACAAGCTCCGTTTTATAATTTCATACTTGATGTTTTATCTTTTGAGAGAAAAGATGCCAAAGAATCCGAGCTAATATTTGATATTTTTAGGCAGTAAGAGAAAATTTGTTAGATTCCATTAATTAAACTAAACTGATGCAATAAAACTATTAAATTAAAATCGCTTCTAATTCATAATAAGGCAATATATTTTGTATTATTTACCATTATTACAAGTAAACTATTCAGTATAAAATATTAATTTTAACCCACTTTATTACTTTGAAACTATAGTTGCAAAATGCATCTTTATTTTGACTTCATTCAGCGTTTTTACCTGATTTAAGTTATTTTGAAATATTTTACTGCATTGTTGCAAATATAATAAGAGAATTATTGAAAGCTTCAAGAAGAAACCAGAAACAGAAAGCGTGACTCATTTTGAATTAAAGATGTCACTAACAGCATCAGTGGACAAGTTATTTATAGAAAATTTGAAAGACTAAATTGAGGTGAAGTCTGAAAAGTCTAAGAAATAGGAGATTATTAATGAAGATTTTCTAGCTTAAATCGTTTCTTCGATGGTACAGATGAATGATTACCCTTTAGTGAAAGATCGGGCGATAGAATAGAATGAGGTACAGACTCGTATCACAGATTACGTACGGATGCATAGTTTTCAATGCAACATGGCAACTGCCACTGCCGTGCAGCAAGATACCATATCTCATGACAAGAGTTCGCTGTTGAAAGTGTTATATTACATTTAAAACATGATCTTTTGTTCTATGAAGTGACTCATGGGTGAACTGAATGATAAGTTGCACTCCAAGAGTCACACCGCGCAGTGAGCATTAGCTTAATTACTAGTGGAAGTGTGGAACTCCCGAAGTTTCTTATATCTTAAGCCTGTGTATTCAACTTCTGAAGTATTTCCGTTCCATTTGCAGTGGATCTGAACAGAATCCACAGCAAATGGTCGTAGGCGTCCGCCCTCTTAGACAGGTAGCTTTCGCGTGTTTTGCGTAATCAGTTAAAGAAGCAAATTAATTATATGTAAATTATGCAAATGAATGCTGAACAGTTTGTTCTGATATGATTCATCTCCATTGTACGTATTAAATATTTTCCATGGTTCTATCAAATCTCTCAATTTAAACTCCCAAAGAAAAACTGTATCTAATGTTGGCTTGGCCTGTAAATGACATTTTTTATACAGTTTTCACTATCATGCATTTACCGAAATCAATACTTAAATATATTACATCACTAATGATTACATGCCTGGTAAGATAGTTTCATAAACCTACACCTTTGAACAAAAATGTGCTCTGATATTTAGAACAATTCCAGTTTTCAATAGCTATTTATAAACAAATGATTTAAATTAAAGCTGATGCAATATTAAAATTTTTAAATCACATAGACATTGCTAAAGACGTACTGAAAGAAATCCTACGTCCTATACAAGTGATTCATTGAATAAAATGTTTTTAAATGTCCAGAAAATAAATTAATACAGTAGAAGTTTAAAACACAGAAAAAGTCAAAATTAACCACATTCGCTGGTCGTATGATTATAGAAACCCATACCTTCAGCTTCGTGTAATCCACCTTATTTTCAAATCAGAGTTCCTTATTCTTATATTTTAAATTGAAATAAACAACGAGTAAAAAACTTTCCCTCATTTATCGTGGAAACGAAGGAGCTGTTATTCTAATTAGGGTGATAAAGCTAATAATGACGCCAAGGATAAGTTTCGTTGATTTCACTAATTCGTCCAACTGCGCTGCAGTTATGTGTGAGTACTTTGGATTCTCTAAGGTGCTGCTGAATACTACGGGCTTTACACTCAGTCTCAAGAGCTAAGCATGCTAGAAATGTAAGCTATTTGTCTGTTTATTGTGATTTCAATTGGTTCTAGTAGTTGCTGTTTCGAGTAAGGAAATCTGTAATTTGAAGTCAAATGCAGATACAAGCAGAAGCCTCCTGAAATGAATATTGCGATGTAACTCGATTACGTTGGAAAGCTCATCTGAACTATTTGCTATCTTCGAACATTTACGAAAGCTTAGGTATGCTTATCATCATGAAGAAAGTCAAATGACTTTAATTCTTTGCTTCATTTTAAAAGTAATGGGTTCATACTTTTAAACTTTTGGATGGATTCATTTATAACATGTCTTTGCATGTGTTTTGTTAATTTCTATATTAAGAACAGGAATACTTCAGGAACAAGAAATACTGCAGAGTAAACTGTAATAATATTAGAGTTGAATGGTGGATTTCAAATTAGCTAGCTTGTTGTGCTAACTGTTGCAAAACAAGACCTCATGGAAAGAATTCCTTAATTTAATGGTTACCCAAAGCATCCCACTGCAAGTTAGTAATAGGTTAAAGCAAAATATTCGGTAGTTCGTTCGAGAATTTTTTGTCCTTTCATGGTCATACTTAAACCGTTATAATTAATTTAGCGTTTACTAAAAAATTCAAATCATTGCTTAAAACTATGGCAAAAGCCATTCAGCTGTATAAAAGAAGTTTTTTTAAAAGGAGGCATGTCAGAAGGAAATGTTAATTCAATTCAAAGAGAATATATGATTGATTTTTCGCAGAAAAATACCCTTTTATCTGCAGAAACTGTTTGCTCAATAATCTCCTGTTTCCAAATTCGATTTAATTCAACACAAACATAAAACCACATTCGTATACTCACATTTTGAAACCTGCCTTCCAATGGGCATGACAAAATACTCAAAAGAAATTGAAAAATTTTAAATGAAAAATTAATGCTACTTTTCTTACTAGCTAAGCTTCCTACTCTTCCAAAAATACACTCATATCCATAAATTAAGGATAATTCAGAATCACACGGAAATCGAACTCTAAAGTAAAACTTTCACCTATAGAATTATCGGACACATCTTCAAGAATAATATGCAAGTTAGCGGAAGCCATCAGATGACGCTGATAATACGTCACCATGACGAGAGCATAAGAGAAGTGTATGTAAGAAATGGTAGCAAAAAATTAAAATTGTTCACAAGCGTTCTCTAAGCCGCTCAGAGCCACAACTGAATAGTAAATGAACAGAGGATACACGTGCATGATTTTTTACGCGGTAGAGTTATAGGCCGTCTGGAATGTGGGTGTACTAAGATGAAAGTATATGAGGAACTTGGAATAGCCCAACGTGTCATCTCTAGGCTTTGGCAACGATTCCTAAATGATGTAAATGTTAGTAGATGTTATAGTATAGAACTCCAACATGTTACAACGCCGAACGACGACCAGTATTTGGCAGTAACTGCCAAAAGAAGCAGACGGAGCATAGCATCAGACATGTATCGTCAGCTGTCTTCAGCGACGGGTCTATATACCCAGAGGCCTGTCAAATGCATTCCGCTCACGTCAACTCACTGTCGCCAGCGGTTAGCCTGGAGTAGAAAACTTGCACTGTGGACTTCGTGATAGTGGGAAGGTGGGATGTTTTCCAACGAGTCCAGGTTTAGCTTGCAGTCTGATTCACGTCGGACTTTCATATGGAGAGCTCCAGGTACCCGATATCCCTAAGACAACATCATTGAACGCCACCGTTACCATGGTGCAGGATTGTTCGTTTGGGGTGAATTGATACTGGGCTCCAGAACAGATCTAGATGTTCATATCGGAATCATGACAGTCCAAAGATATCGGGACATCATTTTGGAACAACATTTATGTTTATTTAGGTGTGCTATGGGCGCTGAATTTGTATTTATGGATGAAAACACCCGTCCTCGCCATGAAAACATTCTAAAGGAATGTCTTCAATCTGAGGATATCACCCGTATGGAATGGTCGGCATTCTCACCTCATTTGCATTCGATACAGCATGCGTGGGACATCCTCAGCCGACGAATCGCAGCCCGTCAAGCATCTCCTACGAGTGTATCAGAATATCGGATAGCAGTGCTTGCTGACTAGAAAAATCTTCCCCAAGATCAGCTGGATAATTTGATACTCAGCATGCCTAAGCGTTTTACGAACTGTATTTCATCGACTTAGAGACATGCAATGTCTATGCAATGTATTAATCTAGTAAGGATATAGGACTAAAGTTCCAGTATCAGACTAAGTATGACATATGAATATTATTGAAATAAAAATACTGATCAGAAACTGAAAGACTTAG
>KK119996.1:187913-201030 GCA_000611955.2 Stegodyphus mimosarum
AGGGAAAGAATTCGTCTCTAAATTTTTATTTTAAAATGAAACAGTGTCATGTCAGTCGTATGAAGACCAAAAGGAAAAGATCCTGTTTGTGGCTTACTTGTAATAGTTTTAATTGTAATTGATATTTTTAAAAACAATTCTTCTGGGAAAGGTGATTCGTTTCCTTACCCCCAATCCGGTCCTGCAAATAGTAGGAGCATCCTGAAATCTTTATGGCCCTGGCCGCATGATGCAATGAAAACGCCCATTTGTCCGGCGGTTAAAAGTTTGTTTCCACCCCTAGTAAAATGCATAGCGTGTGTAATTCTTTATAAACTATAGATGCTCTGCAAATTTTCATAAAAGTTATTAATTGGATTTACTGTAAAATAAATATATTTCATTTTGTACCACATAGACATATTAATAAATGATGAAAAATGTATGGGGAATTGAAAAAGATAAAAAAGAATTGAAAGATGAAAATCTGATTAAGGGGAAAGATAGGTTAATAATCTTGCACGTCCTTGAATGGCCTTTTCTTGAGAACTGGCTATGCACGAGATAGCATTTAGTATAAGTTCAAGATCTTACGTTTTACATAGCTCTAGTAACTTCCAAATTCGTGTGTGATAGATACATCATAGTTTTGTAGACGCTGTTAAATTTTTCGAAGAAGCATGAATACTGAAGTGTGCCGTCAGCAAGATTCAAACCATGGTTCATACATCTACTAGATGGATCTGTTAGCCATTCAGACCAGAAGAGTACATACGGATAGATACGTACGAGACATTTCTTATAGTGTGACGAAGCATAATTATCTAAAAATTTGGAAAGTTTCCTCTAAAGATGTTCTAATGTTAAATAAAGAAGAGAGAAAGAAGAAAGGAAAAACAAACGAAAAGAAAAAAGCATTTATTAGCTGAACATGGAAGTAATGCAATAAATTTACATTGTGTTTAAACAACAGGGCTTTGGAGCTAAATAAAAAATAAATAATATAACATTCAGATATTCCCATTGCGTGAGAGACTTTCTATTCAAATTAGTTTTTTCAGCATTGGCTAGCTACTTCTTACAGACAGAAGAGTACTCTAATTCGTTTATAAAGATATGTTACTGATGTTTTTATGGCATGCACAAAAGGTTTGCCAGTTTCCCTTTTCTGGAGTTATATGTGGTAATGAATATTTGTTTTCACAGTGAGATTTCGTTGCTTTTATGGAAGAAAGGGTTGAACTCCAATGCAGAATCAAAACATAGTCTTAATAACATTACATAGCTGTATATACGTGACTCAGTTATTACGATTTTATAATAAATTTTAAGGTTACATTTGATCAAATATATTGGATAATTCTTTATAATAAGCATACTGTTATGAAGTTTTGAATTTCATGAAACTTAAATAGTTATATACTATCCGTAGCCGAGTTGTCTTTTGGGCACAATTAATGACATTCAAAGTAAGCTTTTCAATTCATTCGCAAAGCAACAATTGCAAAATGAGCGTGCGTACATTTTAGACAATTACTATAAAAATTTAGGAAAGAAAGCTGTTTTGAAACACACCATAAACAAATGGTCGGCCTCTCTCGCCAAAAGGCAGCCTCAAAATAATTTATCATTTACACAGAGAGCGCTACTTACTTTTCAATCAAACACTTACGAAGACCAGACACTACCTTCTTTCTAAGCTTGTGACTGGGCAGAATGTCCAAACACATTCTGAAAACATTAAGCCTGGTGCTTACTCTCTACGTGGTATTTACTAATACAAATCTGTCAATGGCTTCGCTAAAACTAAAGCAAAATATAAAAAATATATAATTTGCATAACAAAACATTATCTCTCTTAAATAAATGTTCTTAAAGTAAAATAACCAATATATATATATATATATATAAACTTATCATGTTATATATATATATATATATAACATGATATAAAAAAATATTACGCTTCAAATTAAAAGAAACAGATTGGAATTCGTAAGTTTGAAAGAAAAAAATAGATCCATCCCTAAAAGTAAAAGTCTTTACACATTGTGCATATCATCAATAAGTAATAATTAAGTTTCGCTTTTCTCAGTGTCCATTAAAAGTCCTATGCGAATGCATTCCTTTATGTCGAGTAGCCCTAGTGTGCTTTACCATATCCAAATGACGATAACCTTTAATTTTTGACGCGCATCGTAAATATATGTTCTAATTTGAAACATTATTGTATCACACTGAAATTTTATGCTGTATTCTGAGCAGCGATACGTCCGTTTCGTCGTACTTTAACATTTATATGACTTTACAAATAACTAGATATTTAGTTTATACAGATCTATTTTATTTGAATTAATATGTATTAAATATGTTTGCAATGTATATTGATATTCCGTTAACATTTCAATAACTCAATTTTTTAATCACTGATTGTAGTTATGAAAACGTGAGAAGAATGAAATCAATTTAATAAGCCGTATTTTGCACGCATAATTTTAATGCAGTTTAATATAATTAGAGAAACAAGGGAATGTCTAACTGTTTGCGATATCTGGACTCCATTACCCTGTAACGAGTTTTATTTTCGACTAATTTATTGCCGAACTTTAGTTTTGCTCATCCAAAAGTTTAAATGGGCTTAAAAGTGTGTTTATGCTATGAAGTTTAATGATTACCAAAAAGAAAAGTAAATAAGTGTTAACATGCTAGGGCGAATGAAGGAATAATAGCTTTAGAAGCACGCGACTTGCGTCCCCGCAGTTGTTTCCATTTACCGCTCATTTGCGGACTAAACACGGAAATTTGATAAGGATAGTTGCTGTGAAAAGTTTCGTTTTTCTCCAAAATAAATGAGTCAAATTTTAGATATGGAAAACTATGTGTAGCGTTGTGAAAGATAAAGTGTGAGACTCTTGTATTAATTCAACGTTTGCTTTGCTCCAGTTAATTCTAACTGTCATGAACTTTCAAAGGAAAGAAATTTATCTGTGGTTCCCAGTAGCTAAGAAAAATAAGAGCTAAATTCTGCAATTTCATTTGGTAATGGAGAAGGACTATTTTTATAAATAAAAATGACTTCAGTGTACGAATATTCAATTCTATTAGAAATAAAGCACACAATTTGATCAGGTGCTGCATCAATGTATGTTTTGCCTCTTATAGATAAACCTAAGCAAGAGGGAATAACGAAGAAATTGTTAGTAGTTAAATAGTATTTAATTAACAGTTGCAAGGGGAAGTTACTGTAATCAGCACTGACGATATTCGGAAAGTTAAAGACTACTAGTGGAGCTTTTATACCTATTCTAACTGCAATCCATATTATTTTAATAACATGGTAACTATATTACATAATATAGCAATCCTAACAAGAATAAAGAGTGTGGGTATTCTAGTTTGTTCAGTAATGCAGAAAACACACAAGGATAAATTAATGAAGTTTTAACCCTGATTATAATTAACACAATTTTTTACAAGCACAAATTAAAATTCGAAAACTTTATTTGTCCATTCCTAGTGGATTAGAACTAAGGCAAGAATTTACAAACTAAATGGTTGATTACTTATCGGTCGTACCTGGAAACATTTAGATGACATGCCTTACATGTACAAATATCAAAATTAAATCAACTGAAAGAAGATATCTGATGTTATCTCAGGTAATCACTAAAGAAGGATTACTTACAAACATCTGATGGAAAGGTCTCGACGCGACCGCTAACGAATATTGAAACTCTTTTAAAGTTAATCGCCGCTAATATGTGTAACAGGAAAGCGACTTTTCGAGCAACAAGGACATGAGTGTTAGCTGAACTTTGTTAGCATTTAAAATCTCTTCCTCCCACTTTAATTTGTGTAATCTCGTGCTCTTAGCGAATACATGACGTGAATCAAAGAGAAAATAAAAATATTTAAATTAAATTTAACCCTTCCTAAAACTTAAAATATTGCCATGATGTGAGTAACCTCGTATTCAAAAAACTCATTAATTAAAGATAATGCAAATTGTTCAGGAAGACAATTCGGGAGGAAGGAAGTAACCTATCTTTAGTTTTAAATGCGCAAAACTATTTACTCAAATCACAAGTACAAAAATGCTGTAAATAAAAAATAGCGAATGCCCAGTTGAAATTTCAAGTGATAAAAAGAAATCTTTCTACACCCTACTATTATATTAGTTAGAATAATAAAAAAATAAGTTTTCATATAAGCAAGGTGTTTACTTATTTTACTCTAGAATGAGTAATTAAAAATTTTATTTTATAGGCTCTTTGTTTCTATAGATAGATGAAAATTCAGTGTTATTTTATGGAAGAAAATCAATGTTATTCGTGTTTTTACAATGATCATGATCTTTCTTTCAACGTGTAGGCTTAAGCTACACAGCTATAGCTTCGAGGGCATTAAATTTGTGCCTATGAATGGAAATAAATATACATCGTGCTTCAGAAATAAATATACAGCTAACAGTAGGTATATGAAAGCAAAAATAGCGAATTTACCAAAGTGAAAGTTGTTATTTAAAATATATTAGGATTTTCATGCGAAGCAAATGTAAGTTCTTATTATGTTGAGTATAAAGTCCTCTAAATATATATAAAAATGTTTTGAATATTTTTAACTGTACGTATTATTGTTATGAAGGCTATAAGATAGTTTTTATCCTAAATATTCATGAAAATACTAATAGACTTACAGACAAATACGATTTTAAGTAAGTGTGTTGGACAATCAAATTTTAAAACAATATATTGTAAATACATTTTGTTGCAAACTACAGAAGACCGGGTACGGAATTACCGTGTTCGAGACTGGAATGATAATTTTACGAATTAATGAATTTTAAAGAATTTAGGCGTACATTGTGAAGTGTCAGAAAAACTTAGTAAACACGAGTCTATGTAGAAGACATAATAATGCTCCCTGTGCACTTCACTGGTTGCTTCCGTCGATGGGTATCTAAAGTGAAAGAAATCTGTGAAAACTTCTACGGTTTCTGTCTTCAGAAATGTAAGTTGTACAATTCTGTTTATACAATGCTTGACGCAGTAAAATAAAGGGCTCTTTTGAGACGACTCACAGAAATTCGAGAGATGTTTGGAAATTCCCTTTTAACCAATAATGCGAATACAATCATTTAAAAAACCCTTGAAATTATGACTGTAAATTGACTCTAGATGAACATGATCAGCTTAGGAAGGTAACGTTTATTTAATGCGATAAGCGGCCAGTTCTCGTTTAAGAGACGTTATATTTGTTAGTTGAACCCTCGATATGCTTAAAAGGTATTACAGAGTTTATTTTGCTTCTTTGAAGCATTTTAGGGGAGAATTTTTTATCAGTGTATATTTTAGGTGAAAAATCGACACTTTTCAAAAGTATTTAGATCTCAACATTGTAAATATTTCTTTGTAGTTCTTATATCGGTGGCGCCGATTTTTTCTGGCGGATCAGTGTACAGCGTTTCGAATTTTGACAGACTTTGAAAAACGTTTGCAAATATTACGAATTTGAGGAATATATTTAACAATGTATATTAAAAGGGGAAAAAAGAGGACTTGTATTTTTGTATGCGCTCGCGATAATCGTTTTTGGGATGTCCCGTAAATAATGTTGTTCTTTTTTTAATTTTTTTTTAAATTAAGATTTCATTTATCTTCTTCTAGCTCCTAATAGTTATAAAAAGCTTTTTTTTCACCAGGGTGTTAAGGACGTCCTTGTCGAGCTCTACAGAATTTCCAGGTATAGGCTCGCCTTCTGGACCAGTTTCTGTCTCGAAATTTCTAGAACAACCCTTGAAAGACGCTTACGCTTATTGTTCAATGCCCATATACAGAATATATGCATTAATATATTTATTACGCCGACTATGCTGCTTTGTCACTTGTACATGGCTGTGAAAATATAACTATAAAAATCGAGCTTCGCTCTTCAAAACTTGCGTTAAGAATAAGAGCAAGGTAAAATTACTATCTGCTTTCATAGCTAATTCACGCAGGCAGTTTATTCCGTCCCCTTCTTACTTTTAGTTCGATTGAAAAAAAACCGCATTCTTTATGGAATGATCCGCTATTTATAGGTTGCAAATATAACATGTGAAATTCACCATCCAAGACCTCCTACGAGGGACACATTTCATACAACATTCATTCTAAGGCACCATAATTGCTCTGGGGAGTACTGGCTAGGCAGTAGGGTCTTAGCATAACACTGCGGTATCGCAGTACGTGAAATTTTAAAATCTAAGAAAACTCGTATATCTATCTATCTATCTATCTATTATATAAATATATCACGTATATGCTCGTATATATGCTCACGTATTGCTCACTTATACCAGGTACTATATATGCTCACGTACTAAGGTAGAGGAAAAGTCTTAATAGGGCCGCTGCACAGAAGAACATTCCTTATTCTTCATATGGACAGTAGGCATTGTAAGATGCGTATCTCTCATTCATTTAAATCATAGATACATGTGCTTTTAAAGCGAATTTGAACACAGTGATAGATTTTAAGAGAGCTCTTAGGAAATAAAAAGGGAGATAACATGGTTGATAAGAAACAGTGAGAAAACTGAAAGTAGAATTAAAGAAAGCTATCGTGTTATGCTTAGTTAAAATTTTCCATCAACAGAGGGTGCGTAATTACATTAAACTGGTTGCATAAAACTATGTCTTTAAGAAAGACCCTCAGATGTATTTTAACGATCAAATTTCTGTGCTTTAGACCTTTAGTAAAATTTATTTTTCTTCTACATTTTTTTTTCATTTTATCATTTAAAATTTTTATTTTTATTTATTTTATAAATATTTGGACAGAAAATAGTTGCTTTTAAAAGGGTAATTTGTACCTTACTTGCAAAGGTAAGGCAAAGTTGTAGCAGGAATCCTTTCTGAAACAGGAGAAACACCTCCTTAGACAGCTTACTCAGGGGATCATTTTTACATGAACTGGCCTTTATTCCTATTTTGTTTCTGTGCATATTTTGATTTGATAACATTTATAATTTTCTGTAGGGGATATAACAGTTATTTATATTTGATCCGGGATACCGATTTTATTAGCGACAGCCTTAACGGGCACTTTCTAGGACAATTTATTTCTAAAAAACAGGTTTTCATCAGACTTTCCATTGACCTTTTAAAATTTTTATTTACAAGCAGGAAATGTTAATAGAAAAGACTTCCGTCAAATCGGTTTCACCACTCCTTTCCCTAATTAAAATGCAAAGTATTCAGAAGTATTTTAATTAACTCAGAAGTAATTTAATATGTCAATTGCTAGCCGGAAATGTAAGATGCCTTTTATTTTATTTATTTATGTCTGTCGCTAAATAATATAAATGATATTGACAAATTTATTGGAAATTTATGGTATTTTAACGTTTCAAATGTTCTCTATTTTTAGCTTTTGGAAAAGTTTCTCGAAGGTCAAAAGCTCTCGAACTTGAATGAATACTCTTCTACTGCTAAAATTAATTTAATCATGGATTTTTCACTTAACACTGAGGTAATACAACTGCGCTATACTAGAAAACATTAACAGTATTACACGAAATTTCTTTAGTTTAAATTTTAATGAAAAGTCTTTGCAAACACTCAAAATTTCTTCATTTTGCCTAGTTAAAGAAAATTACATTTCCACTTATTATCGCATTAGTGATGTGTTTTTTTTTTTGTTAATACTGCATTTACGTTCAATATCTTTAAAAATGTATGGTATTAAGAAGAGATTAAGAAAACTCACTACATAAGAAAATTATTTTACTTCACAATTTCACTCACACATTTCTAGAAAACATGATCGATAATAGGTTAGAATATATGTTTCGGGAACTGTTATCCAATGCATGAAGTGGAGACTGCAAATTAAAATTATGAAAATTAAAATGAAGAGTGTCGTAATTAAAATTTGACTAATCATCTTGTTAAAATAAATTGAATTAATGTGACTATTCAGCTTCTTTAAATAGATTTAATTAATCTGATTAATCAGTATCTTTAAATAAATTCAAATTCAAATAAGTTGAAATATCGTATTTTTTACCTTTTCATTAAAATATTTTTAATGTTGTAATTACAATTTGCTATGTTATATCTGAAACAAAAACGAGAACTATCGCACTTGTATATAAGCACACAAAAATGCACCATATAACCTTATTAGATTATATCTTCGTTGAATTTTATATTTTGTTTAAAAGGTTCCTCAAAAGACGGGCCCAATCACGGCAACGACAGGACTCATCGAAACTTTGTCATCTGACGTCATTCTTGACGATTTGGGGTTTATTTTAATACAGGTAATGTCGTTATGTACAATTTTATAGAAATTCTTTCACCATTTAATGGCCAGAAATCCTCTCGAATAAAATGCAACAGTGTCTGAACACCAACATGTAAATATTTTGAATAAAAATGTGATTGAATTGTTAATTAATGATTCCTGGACAGCAGGATTTGGTGCTTTTGGTCATAGGACAAAGATTATTTATTTAGACTGCTACCAACCTTCAGTATTCCTTTTTTTCAAGGAAAGGATTAAATTACGTAACTAACTATCCACTGGGTATTTACTGCATCTAAGAACATGAAGTTTCCTTCTGAATATTACTACCTGTACTAAACTTGCAATGCATAATTTGGCATGTGTATATTCATCTCCAGCAATAGGACCCGTTGACCAATAGAACCCTTGTCGCCAAACGAAAATAAATCTGTAAACAAAACTAAGAATATGAATTAGTTTAACGAAATTGTAACTTGAAGAAAGAAAATGGATATTGAAATCAACACCAGAACAGCTTACAGAAATTTCCGGAGACCCTTCCAATTCACGTTTGTGAAAATCATAATTTTTATCATCGAAATTGTCGTTTTCTACGGCACTGATGTAAAGTCAGTGTCAAGTCACTGAGGTTAAATCGTCATCCCTTTTTATGACACTAAGCCACAATTCCAAAGATGAAAGATCGTTAGGCTCCATGCGGAATCAAATGCACAGGATTCTTCTCAAAAAGAATATGTCTCGTTTTCGAAAATCTCTGATAACATCTGAATTTTCGCTATTCACGATTTCCCGTAGACGGTACAATAAATACAGTACAACGAATTTACAATTCCCAATAGCCTTGAGTTGATGTGTGGGAGAATTAGTCCATGTCAATGATATGATCGAATCCAAATATAATGTGCATCTTTTCAATGTCTAAATTTAAGGAAGTCGAAGTTATCTTAACAAGATTAGCAAGTAAAAGACAGGCTGAAGCTTTAAACGTTGCACCGACAGGGAGGCAGGGACTTTAAAGGGGCTGCTCGATAGTTGCTTGCCAGTAAATCTAAACAAGAACTATCTTAATTCGGTTTTAGATAAGCTACCGCTCCCGATGCTAAAGCATCAGCCAGACCTACGACTACCATTTATCGTTTGTATAATGCAAAACATATCTTTCCATTTTAAGGTTTTCCAAGTCTTTTAACTTGAAAAAACGATTTAATTCACTGCCCAATGATTCGGGTAATTCATCGTTCCAGTTCGGTTTTAGAGACTAATTACAGACGACTGGCCTGATAAACCAATAGAATAATACAGCCGGACAGTAACTGAAAAACATTTCTTTCCATAAAAAGTGTCTTATCTTGCTAAGTCACTTTAAAAGTAAAGATGTTTACTTTGTAAAGACTTATTTTATTCTAGCCAATTATTTTTATTTCGACTTTCAGTGGGGGTCGCTGGCTACATCTCTTCGATTTGCTAAAATGTATTAACGCATGCATCAAAGCTTTCGAACTGAGAGCTTAGTCCGCAATGCTTTTTTGAGCATTTTATTTCAAGAAAATCACAAGCGAAAATCCAAAAATTGAATCTTGGAAGAAGTAAATGCTAGACGGCCATGGTTTTCTCTCATTCATTAATTCAAAAGGAGCTCAACACCCAGTACTATGTTGATTTTTCTTGTCTTGTTTAAATTTGAAAGCGCTAAATACATATACGCTCAAGAATTTTAAGATTTTCTACATTTAATGTTCTAACTGGAACAAAGACTATAATTTCAGGTACAACCAAAAATGTTGCAAAGTATATCCAATGGTATTCATGGCTTTAGTTTTAAATTTAACATTTGTCACATTTCCACCCAAGCCAGTAGTAAGCATCTTTATTATTTCACTTCTCAACTGCAAATTATTCACAAAATCCGAAGTTCGCTTGGCTGCACGAGTTAAAAAATTGGCCTTTACCTAACAAGCATTTTAGGGTGTTCGCACCCATACTATAGAAGTGCCATAAGAACAGTTTTATTTTGTACTCATTTCGAGTAAAAAAAAAAATTATGCGGGTTAACTTCCTTGAATTCTGCGAGAATTTCATTCACCGGAAGTACTGCTGGATCCTGTTAAAATTGTGAAACCTGACAGTGTGGCTCATTTTGACGACAATTTGCCCTATTTGTGGTATTAAAACAAATTACGCTTATTGCTACAAAAGCTACAGGTATATTTAGAAGTACAAAAATTCGTTTTGAACGAAACGTTTAAATAGTTTAAATGCAGTTTATTTACATTTACTTATTTATTTACATATTTTTTACATCATCGAATCTTTCTATAGGTTTCATTTCTAAAAATAAAGAGCATTTATACAATGGATGAAAGGTTTTAAAAAGCACACATTTAAATAAATCCGATTTTAGAAGAAAATTCCGACTCTTAACTTGGTTTGGCATATCTTATTTTTGTTAACAAGTAACCGACATTCCTGTATATTCTCTAGGTTCTGACACCTTTTTCCTAAATAATCTCTGAAAGATTTCCAGCAGGGCCGTGCTATAGATGGCAAAGATTTCAAATTGATGTCTTGACACTTTATTTAAATTTTCTGATATTAAAAAGACTAATATTACTTACATCAAATGACTAAGTTCTAATTCGTTCAATTTTAGCCCTCGTAGATTGATTGCGCATTCTGCCAAATTAAGGTTTCCAAATCGTTTGGCAATTTGTTACTTAGCTAGGTAACGTGATTATTGACTATTAACCGCTTATTTTAAAATCAGGTAGTATCTGCATTCCATAGATGTTCATAAGTATCATCCATAGCTTGAATAATAAGTTTTGTTACTTTGTTAAATGCCCATTGCCATCAAATACTGACTCAAAGTGAGCTTTAAAAAGAAGACGTTCTCAGCAGTTTTCAGGTGGATTCAGGCAAAGTAATCTCTGTCAGTTTAACAGAACTTTCTGTATTTAAAACTACTACATTACTATTAGAAATGCTATTGTTGCTATTGGCGCATGTCCAATTCCTTTAAAAACATCTAAGACTTACCTCAAATTTTTCGAGGTCATCTTCCATTTCTCAGAAGATGATTTCGTGTTCTTCAAAATCTTCATCTTTTGGAACATGATAAAAATCGCCTTAAAGGTCTCCAAATGCATTTGAAATGATTTTTAAATTGTCCAGCTTACATTCCAGTTTTGTAGTACCGACTTTTGACTCACCATTTATCAGAAAGCGTTTTAATTACGTTAGAATAATAGCTGATGATGGAATAATAGCTTATGACGCGATTATCATAACGTTAGAAAGATCATCAAAAAAATTTAATTCAGAATATTGACGAGATACTTCGGGGAAATAGGACCAATATTTTTTGGACTGCAACTACGATAAAACAAAATTAGTTAATTAATATCTATATCTATATCTATCTATCTCTCTCTCTATATATATCTATATATATAAATTTAACAAATATAGTAACATTATCTCATTCATAAAGCTAATTTAGTTTTTTATGAAAATTACAAATAAAATAAAAGATTAATTATTGCTGCGAACTAATTTGCAATATCTTTCAAAATCAGGAAGCATATGTAAACCAAATGCAAGCATCCAAACACATGAAAAAATATTTAATAATCTAAAACTTAATCCATTTTTAAAGAATTTTTAAAGACTAAATTAATTTGCATAAACTGAATAATTGTTGAGCAGGCGGGGAACAGACCTTTTCAAGGGGAAGTCGCCCTAACTATTCACTTACCTAACAAAACCTAACTATTCACTTACCTAGTTTGTGTTTCGTCAACCATATAGGCATGGGTAAAGAAGTATACAAAATCAAAAATAAAATTAATCTTCTATTTTATTTTATTAATTCACAATTGAATTTCCAAAAAAAATTAAAATAGCTTTATGAATTGGATGATGTGATTGTATTTGTTAAATTTAAATTTCATTCCTTTCAACAATGGCGCAAGAGAATTAGTTAATTTTATTTAATTTAACGTTAGCTTTTTATGAAACAATATATATATTAATTTCATAATATAACCGCTCACTTAGCAGCCATTCAAGAAGAAACGAAAGGAAATTATGCAAAACAACGAAGAAAAAAAAAGTTGGGTTTGTGCAAGCGCATTACAGGTTTCGTCGCTAGGGCAGTGTTGGACAACAGGGCGCGCGCCAATGCAGCAATCTGGAGCCAATAGTGACCATAGAAGTTTCAGATCAAGAATTCAAGAAATGACTAAGCATGCCGCAAATGTAGCCATATTTCAATAAATACCATACTTATTCTTCAAACGCTTTGATGATATGAAGAAATTCACGTGGCTATAGTTTTAATTTTCTGGATCTATTTAACAACCGTAAACGTTTGTACGGAAAAAGTTTACAAACAAAAGCGTGTTAGGTGCAATGCGCAAAAAGCCTGACTGGTAATATACACATACACTGCTCGACATTGAAAATGCAACACCAAGAAGGAGTGGTCAGAAAGTGATGAAATTTGGAAAAAAGACAGAGACACAAAGCAGCAATAAGTGATCTTTATTTCAAAATGATAGTCCGAATACAGAGCGAGAACGGCGTCGGCTCAGTAGGCTGTAGGACCACCACGGACAGCGATGCACGAAGAAACACGTCTAGGAATAGAGTCAATAAGAGTGCGGATGGTGTCCTGAGGGATGGCTCTCCATTCCCTTTCAACCATTTGCCACAGTTCGTCTTCTGAACGAGGCAGGGGCAGAGTCTGCAAACGGCGTCCAATCACATCCCACACAGGTTCGATTGGTGACAGGTCAGGAGAGTACGGTGGCCAGGGAAGCATCTGTATACCTTGCAGAGCATGTTG
>KK119996.1:201111-272290 GCA_000611955.2 Stegodyphus mimosarum
TCCAAGTATTGTTGGGCCGTCATAATGCCCTGAATACGAACTAGAGGTAATCTGGAATCGTAGGCAATAGCGCCCCAAACCATTATGCCACGTTGTCGCGCGGTGGGGCGTTCCACAGTTACTGCCGGATTAGATCTGTCTCGACGTCGACGCCACACACGTATGCGGCGACTGTCAGTGGATAACAGAAGCGTGACTCATCTGAGAACACGACGTTTTGTCATTCTGTCATCGACATCGCTCCAGTCCGGCACCATTCTAAACGCTGCCATCAATGCTGTGGGGTCAATGACAGTCTTCTTAATGGACGCCGTGAGTGCAGGCCACGTGCAACCAATCGACGGGAAATGGTTCTCGTCGACACGGGAACATCCAGGGTATCCTGCACATGCTGCAGAATCGCGGTACAAGTTAATTACGGTATCGTCACACCTTGTTAGCGGATGCGTCGATCCACGCGTGCTGACGTCACTCTGGCTGCATGGCTGCACCTGCACCCTCCTTCTTCCCACAATCCCTTGTTCCAACCATGTTCGCCATAGGCGATGCACCGTGCTCGCATCCATGTGATTATCAGCTGCGATTTGACGTAATGACCAACCCTCCCTTCTCAGTCTGATCACCATACCCCTCGTAAAATCGTCTATCTGCTGGAAGTGCCTTTGTTGACGGCGGCCTGGTATTCTCTCCTATTACATGTATCCTCAGGGACAAAAACAACTTTCTTCGATAATTCGTCTGGCAGAAATAACGACATGAATATTGCCCATTCTGCACGTTCCTTCCCTTATATCTCACTTCACGTGCGTCGGAGAGCTGCGCATTTCACATCATTCGCATAACTCAGTGACGTGCGTCTACTCTAAAATTTGCATAAATTTCTGACCACTCCTTCTGTGTGTTGCATTTTCAATGTTGAGCAATGAATATATTTATGCTAATTTTAAAAAATGTAAATACAGATATATTTGACATTTTCCACAATATCTGGTATAAGGTCTATGCATATCCTTGTATGCATTTGCATTTATTTTTATTTTATACGCACATATATTTACATATATGTATATGAATATTTGTAAGAATTAATTTCTAGTTTTTAATATTCCTTAGAGTCTCCTTTTTCATTTGGCCATTTTCATTTCTTGTTCCAAATGAGGTTAGATTCTTGTAAAAATCCTTCTATACTATGGCGTTCTAAAATGAATCCCTGTCACATGACACGTATAAAACGTAAATAACGAATGCAGATATATAATTACGAAACTGAAACTCAATTCTTTTCACAGTAGTAATAAAAATTATTGAAGTTAAAACTTTTAATTACTAATGACGAAAAAGCTGGACTATGACCCTTTGATGAGAAATAACGTAACTTCACCAGTTTCTGTCGAACTTTAATTGCATAACTTCGCTTTACTCAGGCATTCTACACACATTATAAGAAGAATCACACAGACACTCTTATGGGGGTAGAATTTAAGATTTGATTTGAAAATTCTCTTAACTGACTTTTAAACAAACAAAACAAAACTACTGTTAATGAGAACAAAAGTACTGTTAATGAGTGGCACCGAATTCTAGGAGCGCAGAGAAATGCTGCTCTCACTTGTTAGAACATACTCTAGTGTTCTCACCATATATTCAACGCCTCGTAAAGTTTTCGGAGTTACAGAACCTGTGGTTCAAAACTGTTTAACCAATTTTAAGACTGTTTTGCTTTCTTCGAATCCTATTTTGAAGACTGGCAGAATACCTCTTAACTGCAACCACTGAGCTGACATTCTATCACAGACATTGATCGAGAGCACGCGTTGTTCCATCGGCTACGACTACAACTGGAATAAAAATATAAGTCAAATGGTATTCAGTCAGATACATTTTAAAACAACATTAATGCAATTTGATGTTTTATCAACTACGGAATGTTCATTCAAAGATGAGTACACTCACCTGTCTCATCCTGCATGTGCATGCGTGTTAATGTAAACTAAAAACATAATTTAATTTTAGAGTCCCTCAGTCTGATCTGTTAATACAAAGGTTTAATTTTTAATACAGACTCTCTAATGTAATCAATAAATTAAAATTTAAATTTTACTTCTATCATTTTCGTTTTAACACAAAATAAATAAATTAAGATGCTTTAATATAATTTTTAAGTTTGCATGTATCATTTGTCTTCACATTTTGCATGCTTTTTTTATTTAAAAAATTAACATATCATAATTAACGGGACTTTGTATCCTAGGACTAGTGAAAGGCGTTGAAAATAATGACTGTCCAATTCTTTTGCTGAAAACTTCGATTAATATCTTTACTAAACTAAAAATAAAATTCGAAACGATTTGACGATAATAAATGGCATAAAAACCCTTTAACCATTTTTGACAAACCTTTAAATGTCACGCCTATTTTACTGTAGGGTTTCTTTATTTCTTACTTGCACTATTTATTTGTTAAAACCCGATGTAGAAGAAGTGCAACGTAATTAGCTGTGACCGTAACTGTCAACAAACTCTGTTTAGAACTGCAATCTATTTGATTTTGAATACTAATTTAAGTTAGAATAATTTTTTTAATTATTCACTTCTGAACTAGCAGTCGGTTTTTATGCTTTTTACTCAGCTTAGTAAAAAAACTTCTGTGGGCACTATCAAGAAATTTTGATATGCCTCGCAAAAAACGGAAATGACTTGTAATAGACATGAACAGAAAGTGCTTGTGCGTTGATAATGAAAAAATTCTTCATTTCATGATTGATGAAACTCATGCTGGAAAAAATACTACAGTTTTAATTCATTAAAAGGCTCTTAAAATAATTACGAAAGCAGTTTATAGACCAGAACAAATGGCTGAGAAAGAGAAGAAATCACTTTCCACTGCTCAGCAGTTTTGAATGAAAAAATTGCATTCTTGTTCAGATTTCAAATTACAGTTTTTAGTAAGTTGAATTAAAGAAGTTAATATTATTGATAGTCATTATAAATATTTTAGTAGAAATACTGTAATTAACTGATACATTAGTATGTTTTAAGCGCCTTTTACAAAATAAAAATAAATAACGGAGTAAAATATTTACATTTTATGATTTATATTTTTTTGCAATAGGTCACATAAGGTTTTTAAATAAAAGTTTATAGTTTCTGTATATACACACAAATATAATGGTAATATGTATACTACCATTCCACTGGTGAGTGTAAACAGAAACTATAATTTTTTTTTTAAATCCTTATCTTAAAATGCTTTAAAACTTATCTTAAGCCTTATGTTAATCTTATTGAAATTAAGTAAAGAAAATACTGAAAATGTTTTGTTAACCATTTTGATTTCAAATAAGTAATTTAAAAAAAATATGAAATCTAACTTTTTACGCGTTCTTTAGTTCCCCATACTTATGTTTAAAAGAATTATGTTCTTGGGATAAAAAATAAAACAAAAAAGTCTGAGGCTCATACGGCAGAAACTGATCGAGATATTTGATATAGAAATTAGAAATTGAGAATCATATTCAGAGGCAGTATACAAAATGAAGATGGAAGGGTTTCCATTTATACTCAACTAAACAAAGTGTAGCTTAGAAGAAAACTTTTGGTGCTAAGGGATTACGTGATGAAAATTTTTATACAGATCATTATGATTTATTTTGCGA
This sequence comes from Stegodyphus mimosarum, assembly GCA_000611955.2. Taxonomy (NCBI): domain Eukaryota; kingdom Metazoa; phylum Arthropoda; class Arachnida; order Araneae; family Eresidae; genus Stegodyphus; species Stegodyphus mimosarum. The sequence goes on from KK119996.1 coordinate 204,767, forward strand.
AAATAAGATCCTATTCACGCAATCTTATAAATTTCATGCTCTAGGTAACACTGACAGGTTTCAATATTGGCACGTAGCCAATTTGAAATTCTATTTGCACTAATTGAAAATGAAAAATATTTGCACTTTGAATCAGTTTTTTTATACTTGCCAGATTATGATTCTAAAGTAATAAAATTTCATGAGATTATTTATAATATATTTTTATATTTTGGAAACTTGCATAGAATTTATTTCAATATGACAAATATAACAAAGCCATAATTCAAGACACAAGCAAATCACAAAGGAATGTCATCGAATAGCATTTAAGGGAAAATGCATCACGTCATTTTATTCTAATTTATTTACTAACCGCCTCTGACTACAAGGTCAGAGTGGCCTCAAATATCCCAAATTTCGAAATTAAATATCTGGGTCAATTTTTGTAGCATAGAAGTCAAGGTTTTGGACTTTGATTTTTATAACGCATATAAAACTTATCTAAATATGAATATAGGAACTGGAGAATTATGTCAATGTTAGATTTGGTTTTTTATGCAAAATTAATATTTGAAATTTAAAAATACGCATCTTTGCTTCATTTAAGACATTTTCATTATTGGATGTATGCGTCTACAACCAACAGTTGTGAAAATAAAGTCGGCGTAAGGGCTTTCTCTGATATATATATATATATACACAAACATAGTTTTTATCCTTTTTCCTCAACTAATTCATTAATTGAATCGGTGAGTGGAAACACAGTACTAGTTCAAAATCTTCATTATGAGATACTTGGAAAAACACTTTTGTTTTCAAACGTAACAAATGCAGTCGACGTGAAATCTCTTTTTTAAATTGTTTATCTGACCCATAAGAATGTCCTTATTTGCCTAACTGTTTTATACATTTGTCAAAGTTTTTTAATAATATATTAATTATTGCTGGACATGTATTCTTTTTTCACTCAAATTCTCTCAATTAACTTTTCACATTTAACAATAAGATTACAATGTTGTAGTCAATAAACACAATATTTATGAAAATACATTAAACTTGCTTGATATTAAGCACATAGAAACATATGCAAAAATTATTTAGTAAGAAAATCAATACCGGGGCACTCAAGCGTGTAAAATACTTGAAAAATTCACTACAAAATGTTACGATATTAGACGTCTTTATCTCATCTTTTCCGGTAGTTTTCCAAGTAGATTTTCCATTGTAGAATGCTAATACTTCGTTAAGCACTTATTTGATCAACTGGACGATTTCTTGAATTTCTGATTTCTTTAAATGCAACAGGTTCTGTGTAGGTTTGGTTTATCGGTAAAGTTTAGTTGGTTTTGTTTTTGACCATCTTGAATGTTCTAGTGTTAAACTCATCAATGAAACCGTATGTTTTAACATAACCTGGTATGGCACTGTCGTACACAAACATTCTGTACAGGTACAGTAAAGATCTCCTTATCGTCATTATCTATTGATGTACCTGTTTTCTTGTAAAGAGTAGGCCACTAATGCTTAAAGTTTACTATGAGTTACTGTTTTATCTGTAAAAGGTTTGTTTTCTCTACTAGTAGTGATTATGACTCCATATTCCTGAGGGAGATGTACTCTATCATATTTTCTTACCTTGCTTTTAATCGTTCCAAAATCCCTGTCACAAGGTAGGCAGGAATGTCCTAGAACAGAGAAATTATATATAATGTTGAACCGTTTGCTCGCCTACAAAGCCATTGAAAATCTCACAGATGTGTAATTTCGATTCTGTCCTGGGCACCCTGCGTGCCCAGGTGGAAAATAGGTGCAGTTATTCGATGGAAACAGGTATTTTCGTTTTAATATCGTCATTGAGGAAGGTTTTACACACCTCATTAGGGCCTTTGTGAGCTTCTCCTTCATGAATATATATATATATATCTATATATATATAACAGCGTCCTGAACTTTCCTTAATGTTACGGATTTAAAACACATTGACCCATAGTCGTAAAAGACTTCTTGAATAAATAATTTTGGTAGAGGTAACTTCCGCACAAATTCAAAGCATATAGGTAACACGTGCAGTTTTCTTCACAAAGTTTTGTAACGTGTTATAAAATTTAATTAACACATCATTTATGAATAATTAGCTCAGCTGCAGAGACCATTTTGCAGTAGCATTTTTATTCTTATCCTTAATTCTTGCTCCTAAATGCTCCCACTCCGAACAGACATCCACTTGAATCTTTTGATTTTCATTAAAATACTTCACATAATACTCACATTTTATAGTATCTTTCAAATCAGGTTGTTTTTTGACAAACAAGTTGTGCATAGACTTAACATTTAAAACACTATGTAAATATTTCATGGTTTTAGACAAGTAGCTCGAAGTTTTCGCTTAAATTGGCTCAATGTGTTCTTTGATTTTTATTTTGACCAGATACTCGTTTTTAATGACATGTGGTCTATTATTGCGTTTCCCATGGGCATCGAGCGGAGATTTGCACGATAAAAGGATGGTAGTCAAACTTTAAACCTGGATATGGGAAACAGCACTCAAGCTCATAAATGCTTCTTTGCAAACAGAAACGCAATCACTCCCTTTCATTGCAAAATAACAACAATTACTTACTCTCAGTTTCGTCTTTTTCATTTTTTGATTGTCCTTCATACAATCTATTTCGACATCAGGAAACGTTTTCATGCAGACATGCTTGCAAGAACAATCAGGCCCTGTAACTTTGGCCAGAGCATGTTTATCTTTTATGTTGACGTGAGCAGCACTTTTAAGACGCGCTTTCTTCATCTGTTGTTTCTTCCGTGAAAGAGAATCAGTTTTGCGTTCTTTTCCCTCATTTACGAAACAGATGTCGTACCTCTCTCAATGAATCTGTGTTTTTATCATTGTTCTTAACTTAAACTTTCAAACCGTCAAAAATATAATAACACCACTTTAATATATTAACATATAAAAACAATAACATCTGAAAACGAAATAAAATGCACCAGTCACGGGAGAAACGATAATGGACTGCGAAAGTAGCGGAATAAGCATAAAAAGTTACAGTGTTTTGGTTTAGTTTTTAACAGGAAGCGCTGCGCAACTAGCGCCATCTAGAAGTCCGATTGTAAATTGAGAGAAAAAATAGTACTAGTCTAGGATAGAAACTGTTTGTCCACTCCATCAACATCATGCGTAGTTGTTATAACGTGAGGGGTCTTGAAAATTGCACAGTTTTTCTCACACAGTTCTTGCAAGCATGTTTTTAACAGGAAGCGCTGCGCAACTAGCGCCATCTAGAAGTCCGATTGTAAATTGAGAGAAAAAATAGTACTAGTCTAGGATAGAAACTGTTTGTCCACTCCATCAACATCATGCGTAGTTGTTATAACGTGAGGGGTCTTGAAAATTGCACAGTTTTTCATTCCTATGTGAAGTTTTTAGTGTTACTTTTGGAAACTATCTGAAAATGGCTGATTTTGGACCAGTACTGTAGGTTTTCCACACACCGATTCAATTGCGAAATAGATCTTTAAAGGTATGAACAACATTCTATTAAACATGGTAAGATATGGGGCATAAAAGTTCCATAAAAAGACTGGTTTTATGCGGATTTTTGTGGTTTTCTCCATGAAGAATATAAATATGAGCCATTTTCCTACTTCACGAAGAAATCCTTTAGATAGCACTGCTTAGTTACAAATGGAAATATTGAGGTCGGAAATGTTGCGAAAAAAACAACGCAAGAGGAACAACAACGCGTCGTTTTGAAAACATCGTGGGAAAAAAGAAAGCCAGGAGAAAACATCGCAATTCTAAAACGTCTTGGTAGAAAACAAATCAGTTCAAGTAGCTTCATAATATTAAAACACTATAGAAAAAATATCGGAATAAAAATAAAGCACATACAAATCATGGCATAATTGTATTAATTATTTTGAGTAGTATTAATTTTTACTAAACGTTTTCAATGCTTAAGAGTCCTTGTTTTTCAGTAAACATTTACTAGTTAATACAAAAATGTGAGGTAAAAGTATCACTTATTTCATCTTACTCTCAGAATTCACTACGCAAAAATTGATTTAAAATTTTTGTAATCCGAAAACTCATGGTCGTGTTGTTATAGAAAAAGTTTGTAGATGCTTTATTTTTATTATAAGATTTTGTGCTACAATGTTTTCAAAACTGCGAAGTTTTTGCATCGCCTTATTTTTTACCACTACGTTTTAGAAATTCAATGCTTTCTCTTTCCTTTTGCTTCTCTTATGATGTTTCCGCAACGACGCTTTCCCTCTTGCGTAATTTTCTCCACGAGGTGTTTCTCTTCGATGTTCTCAGCGGACTTCACATGGTTGTCGCAATATATGTAAGCCAATGCTTCAAACAAACAAAAATTGAAATGACAACAATTGCCTCTTTATCTGAAAACATTCTCTAGCACCAAATATCTGTCAACATTTAGTCTACATATGTATTTACATAATTATAAATATGAATTTAATCAAATTGCATCTGTTTACCTAAAGAAATTTTAGTATTTCTGCATTAAATTTTAACAGATAATGATTAGTTAATACCAGCGGCATGATTTCTCCCCGCGGAGTGAATAAGACCACTGAATACCGCTAGTTCGCCTTGAATTCAAATTTAGGCTAACGGGTAGTTTTGCATGAAATCTTTTTACTATGCGTAACGTAAGTACAAATCAGTTTTCTTAATAATACATGACAATTTTCGAGGGCATCCATCGTATAAGACAGACATTCCTTGCGTGTTTTGTCATAATCGATCAATCACATCCAGCCGCAATCTAACTATGGTGAAGAAACAACAACTCTACAAAATATAATTTAACATGCAAATTTCATGGTGTCCAGATAGATTATACCAGGATATTGAAAAATTCAATTCCTCTTCACATGTCTACGCATGCAAAAGTTAGATACGCATAAATGTATGTACTAAATGCATTTCAATACAAAGTGAAGCATAGCATTTATAAATATTTAGGTTGATATACCTACTAATATTGCAGCTGCATGCAGTTTTTAAATAGCAAGTTCTCAAACAAAGCTTACCGCTCTTTAGGCAGATAACGTTGGTGTGTTTTGTCATATTCTTTTAAACAAACGTACACAGTTGGTGTCTAAATATTAAAAGATATAAACTATTCAATATAATATGTAAAGACATCTGTTCTATTTTCTTAAACCTTATCTTTCGCAAAAAGAGGCTTTCAAAATATCATTTGTTGGATTGGTGAATTTATTTTAACCTTTAGTCTCAAACTGATCAATATATACAAGATTATAACGGCGAGTAATTCAATTAACATCAGGCTCGTTATAAAACTTTCTTCGCATAAATTTTTTATGCTCAGTACAATTTAATTTATTCAGTATCTTTTACAAATACATGATTTTGTATACTCTTAACATCTGGATTTTTGCTAGGGAAATGTGTTGCATCCTACGCACCACATTATAATGCACAGTAGAATTGAAATCGATAAATGTTTATCATAAGTAGAATCGAATGACTGAAGAAGTTGATGTCCAAAAGCATTGTAAACTGAGGTAAGTAAGTTGGTGATAAGCTCCGAAAAAAATGACACAGAAATAAAGTCATGTAGAGGAGGAAAAAAACTCGCATCTTTACGAGCACATCTGTGGAGGGTTAACACTTGGCTACATTTTTATGCTTCGTAGCTTCAAAACTTAAGCGACTCCCTTGGGTACCACTTGGGGGAAGACGCTGCAAAATAGCATATTCCAAGCCGAATGAAGGATGCCGAAACGGGTCGCTGGAGAAATAGGAAAATTTCTGCCAGCTCTCTAAATCCCAGCAGATTTATACAGCAATGTATAGCAGGCTTGTAACCTTCCATGAAATGCATCTAAAGAAGTAACAACATTGCAGTCAAGAAGAATACGATAGAGCAAAAAGCAATTCTTTTTAACACTTGTCATTTGGTTTTAACTTCTACTGAGAATCAACGATTTTTAAACAGAGATTGTGCTCATAGTGTTTAGGGTTATACAGGTGACTGTTTGCGGCTGAAACAGATTAAATTCATTACAGGATTCTGTTACTTTCTTAAGATACATTTTAGCGAGACATTATTCAAATTAAGATATTTTTCAAATGCGTATTTATCTTTTCAAATAAGGCAATTTTAAAATATCTGCTATACAATTAACATTTCACTTCTCGCTTTAGACGTTATTTTTAATCTAAGCACACGTTTCGAGTGTTACGTAAACGTTCAGAAATCAATATATATATACATAATTACAAAATATTTTTTAAAAAACAAAATATAAATATGCCTAGTAATCTTTAAGAATTCTTTGTTATATTATAGGATTTTTTGAAATTTATTAATTATGAATTTCAGTTTTCGTCTTTGTGAAAGAAAAGTTCTAAATTTCTTACTTTATGTCTTTGCTGATATATATATAAACAAATTTACTCATCCGTAACATGATAAACCAAATAGTGTTTCAAAATACTCAAAATGAGAACATTAATTAGCTTAGGTTATATACGAGATAAAAATTATTTGCATGTTATATCTTTAACTCAAAATAATAAATAACACAGTAAGTTGTTACCTATCTCCTGCTTTGTTTCTTACAAGAGCCAATGCAATTTAAGTATGAAAAATCTAGTCAATTAGCATGATACCTTACTACAAACTATGGAACAATATCAGTACCATGCTAGAAACCCCTTTACCCCAGTAGTGAGAAAAAGTGTGTATAAATTGACCTAGAAAAATTACAGCCTATTATACATATTGACATTTTCCCTCTCCCCTGGAGAAAATAAATCTTCCTTTTCTAAGACTATCCATTAGTGGCAACTGGATAAACCATGAAACATTGAAGAATCTCTCTGGGATTGATTGATTGATTAAATGTATCTGAATTACAGTGACTGTCTTTAAGCGTAACATATTCATGAAATTCGTCATATTAAAAGACTTAATGGATGAAAAACGTATACAAGGCAGATAGCCAATGGTAGTTAACTGAAATGAATTACCTACGAGAATACCGTTTACTAGGTATATGTTTTACGACAAGAGTATATCCATCATAATAGGATCAGCCTGTTACAGAAATATGATTACTTCATTTCAACCCTATTAACATTGTATTACGAAAGCTGGCTTCTGAAATCGGTCCCTAATGGAACCATCTAAAGACGAATAGTTATGGCGACAATTTTTTAATATAAGAATTCATAACGTGATAATGTAAAAGAAATGGTTTGCGTAAAACGTAAATATAATGTATTGTACTGGTCAGCCACTGAATTGTCATTGGTCAGAGCTTCCTGAAGCATCCCGTAGCTTAACAGCAAGAACAGGTGACCGTTTGAAAAGTAAGTATTTGTACGACGACAAGAGCATAAAAATGATAAGTGATGGCCGACAACTCAACAACTCATAATATCCACACTGGCGGTTAAATCCGTTAACAAGTTGACAATACGAAAAAAAAAAGAAAGAAAAGGAAAAGTGAGAAAAAAGAAAGGAAACTATATGATATGTAAATTATGTAAGAATACAGCTAATGAAAACTGATTAATTCAATAAATGGAAACGGTAAACATTTGTGTGTGGCACCTATACGGTTAACCTTTTCCTTTTTACTTTCAGCCCCTTTAATGCTGAAAACATTCTACAGTTTCATCTGATATTGAAGAGTAAAAACTACTTAAGTACGCGTAATGTCCATAATTAATGAGTTTCGCATTGTTGTAGTTGTTGTTGTTGACTAATTTTCAGTTGTCTGCCTTATAGTTAGCCCAGGTCCACGAAATGACTCGTAACAAGGAGCGCAAGATTACGCCTGTCATTGGCAACAACCTTGAGCGCATTAAGTGTGACAGTGCGATTTAGTTCAATTCCGCCCCCAATTTTGATGGAGAGCATTCAGGAATGACGGGTGTGAGGGTCTCCCACCCCTCTTTCCCCCCATTAACCTCTCGAGAAAACTTTCGGCTCGCCACATATTTAGAGTGCCCCATGCCGCACGGACACATGCCTCCTCCGGGATTCGAAACCGAGCCCTTCGGCATGGCAGTCAGCAGTTGGACGTCTGATTTGTTCATCAAACTAGAAATTAGAGTGGTCTTGTATTTATTCTTCATAGGATTTCACAGTCCTATCCATCGTATCGGATTCACAGTCTTATCAAAGTCGCTGAGCGCATAGCACTTCATGGCGTCTCCAAATAGGGCATCAATATCACGATTAACATGCAATAAGCATTCAACTCGGAGCAAAGACCATTTCTTCTAGGTATCTGCAGAGGATTCCGTACCTCTCCAACAATTGCATTAAATGTATTGGCAGGTCTTCTGCCCTCGCAATTGGTAGTACAAAGCGAAAGTGCTGTGGTGAGAGTGATCAGACATATATTAATTTACTTAATGTCTTGCATTTTTTTTGTTTTGTTTTTAATTATGTTTAATATTTTGATTAATCCAGAACTCATTCATGATTTGTAACCTTTCATGATTTGTAATATATTTGTTCATATGTCATCCTTGCATCTGTACCTGTATCTATACCATTTCCCTTGTATATCTGTATGCCTCACATATACCATAACAGTGAATGGTTTCTCCTTAGTCTCTTTTTTTTAATTACTACTATAAATTCCATCGACGGGATACAACAGGCTGAAGAGCACCTAACCCAGTGAGCCAGCTATTCTGTCGATGGCGAAAAGAAAGAAAAAGTCCTATCTATCGGCTTCGTGCCCTGTTTACCTTAATCTAAGCACTGTTATCGTTAATTGTGTTCAGCTTTCATCTGGATATAATTGTTTTTTAATTCGTAGCTCTTCAATGCGTGTAGAATTACAGTAATTTACAGATGCATTATTACCTGCTAATCCATGTGAGTTTCATTAAACAAGTTAAGTAGTAAGGCATAACATTCCATAAGGGCATTTAAGTTGAGACAAGTTATTAAATCCTTTAATCGCGTATGCTCCTTAATTTCCATCATTTTCTATTTAGAGAATTCAGCTATGCTTTAATCGTACTTTACAGGCAAAATTAATGCATCAAAAAGCATTAATAATTACCAACGTATAAGTTTGAAAATATAAATTTAAGTTAGATGATGCAGATATGCTTCAGAAAATTTGCAGAGGACATCTCAACCAAATTTCAAATTTGTAGCATAATTTTGAAGTAGAGAACGACACTGAAGCAACGGACATTGTCGTACTTCCATATATTGCAGAAAATGTTTCTCCCAGAATGTTTCAAATAAAAAAATAAAATACATTTGTAAATTGCATAAGCTGTAAATTATTCGGATAACCTTTATTTATTATTTTTTTACATGTTTTTCTTACTGTCCGCTTTAATGGGTTTCATTATTGTTAGGTTTTTAAGCTGTGTCAATTTACTTTTGAAATTTTTTACTATTATTGTGACTTTTAAATTATTATTTTTCAAAATGATTCTACAGAATATTATAAAATTTATCCCAAATTTAAGATAAATGATAATCGATTCAATAACATCTGCATTACTACCCAAATGCATTTCTAAAGTCCATTATTTAAATTTCTACTTTACGGCATATGAAGAAAACATGAATATACAAGGATTGAATGCAAAATGACTCCTTCTATATATATAAAAAAATCATATTTTCTGCAACACCTGTAACTTTTCACCTCACTGCTGCTATTAGTTTAGTGATGTACGGAATAACTATAAGGTGGCTGTGGTTAGTGCTCCCATTCTTAGGCTTATTCCAAATTATCTAAAGAAAATGAAATTTACTTTTCAGATGTAGCTAACTTGTTATTTCAAAATCGCTAAAGGTAATAGTGATTAAATAATTAATCTTACATCAGTTACATGTTTAAATATAAAAACATGTTATTCATGAAACGATTCTTATACTATAAAATATTTCTCCCGCCTTGTTTGCATGCCTTTGTGGTGTAGTGGTCAGCACGCTTGGAGCGTATTCGAGAGGTCCGTGGTTCGAGTCCCGTCGAGGACATTGCTCATTATCCATCTCTCCTGCTTCAAAAAATACTAAAGTCTCTACAGTGGCGCCCGAACTAAAATGGCGGTGGATGATGATTGGATTTGGCGACTGGTTCCCCTAATCCCCATTCGCCCTTTAAAAGAGAGAGTATATAATGTATTTCTCCCGTCTTGTTAGTATGTTTTCGTGGTGTAATGGTCAGCACAATCGGTGAGTATTTGAGAAGTCTGTAGTTCGAGTCCCGGCGAAGGCATTTTTCACGTCTCCTGCTTCTAAATAACCTAATACTATTTAATATTACTATCATATCATGAACTGTCTCTAGTCTTATCTCTTCAATAATATTTTGTCAAAAAATGCAATAAACTGATAAATCAGGTTTATTCATTATATTTGTTTGCTTCACTGCACTAATAAGATTGAATATAAAAGAAAGTATTTCTAAACAGCATCTATGTTTTAAAAACGGATTGCTTACTCAGCTTGCTTTCCATCTCCTGAACACAATTAAACAATAAAGTGGTTGCTAAAATTTACGAAGAAATGTTATTTGCCATCAAGATTTCCAGTTTTATGTCATTCATATTTTTCTTAGCTGCAAAAATGATAAATTCCCCCTTCAATATTAAAGTTAGATTTCTTTTGCTATACCTGCAAGGTCACGTGATAGAGAAAGATCACTGAAAATGCAGCTGTCATGTAGTTTGATGTATGGCCGCTTATAACAGGTCCACTTCGTATTATAATGCAAATTTCTTTCTCCCAGCTTCGTCCCTTGGCCTCGAAAACAGAGAACATCGATTATGTTTCCCATTTTAATTTATTTCTGAGAAAACATTGTTCTCTTGCCATACGTCATTTTTTCTTATCAAATATAACTACCATTGCCAGATTATTTCAGGTTTTTTCTACGTATATCAGAACAGCTTCCATTTTCTGCATTTTTAATAAGAATGTTAATTTATGCTTATTTATTAAATACGTATTTAATTCCGTTCATTCATACAAGCGTATTTCAAATTCGTTCATTCTTTAAACCATGTAATGCGTTACAGAAGAGGAAACACAGTACTCAACACTGGTTTTGTCTCTTTGACTTAACTGGAGTATCAAGCAACAGAAGACATTCATTTTGAAATGCATTTCTCTTTTTTTTTAAGTTATCGGAAGATAGAAGAACTCTATGGATACAGAAGCTTATAGTAAATGTTTTTTATGCATTAAAAGGATTCAAAACAAACTCTATATCAAATAAAATCTGAATGTAAATGAATGTAAAATTAAAAACTGAGGCTGAGAGAATGTGTGGGAGGAATCCCAAACTTTGTCTGACTACCCTGAAAATCAGTACAGTTTTATAAAAAAATCATGCCAAATTAAAGCATTTTTTGCCTAATTTTAAAAAGGCTCTGTTTTTAGATAAAAAAACTCTCTTTTGTTTGGAAATATTACTTACAATCGATTACTTAAAGTATTTTTTTAGCTCTCAATATTGTAAGAGTCGTAATGTGAAAGCATTTTCCTCTGGTAAAGTAAGAATTTTTCGCATACTTTTCTAAATCTTATTTTTTCTAAAACTCTCATTTCAGGAGCTTAACTATGGCTTACTTGTATAACTAATACACTGGGAAAGATCATAACAGATCTTTTAATTTAAAGTCAGATCATCTAGAACATATGTGGGCAAACACATTCTTGCTACTGTCGCCATTCTTGCATTAACATGGTTTCGAACATTATTTGGAGACTAGATCTTCAAAATCAAATTGAAATCCATTTATTTTAATTTCTAAAAGTGATAGTAAGGAAAAATTTAAAAGCTACTTTTTCTAAATTTGCAAATTAACAAAGTTTATTTCTTTTTTTTTTCAATATATGAATAAAAATAATTTAAGGCAAGCGCTTTCATGTTAACGATTACGAAGTCACATACTGACAACAGGATTGTAGTAAACTTGTATATTTAAGTTATATACAAATTACATATTCGTAATTTCCACGCTTTTACAATCTGGTTACACATCTCAGGTAGAAGACTTCTAAAGCTTTTTATCACGATAATAATATACGAACGATGCTTCATTTTTTGATAATTTCAAATGATACAAGAATTTACGAAACTAAAATCGGTTTATCAAAAAAAATAATAAATAAAAACTATTTAATAGTTTACTTATTTTGGTAGTAACGTCTTTAACCTGAGCAGGAATTTCCCAAGTATGCATGTTTCTTGAGCAGATAATGTTAGAATTTATTAGAATACATTACTTGAGCACCTCTGCTTTAGAACAGTAGTTTTCAAATTATTAGTTCGGTAAAAATTAGTAAGTATTAGTAAGTATTAGTAAGTATTAGTAAGTATTAGTAAGTAAATTAGTAAGAAATTTCAAAATTTTATCTACATGAATACTCCTGATTTTGATATCAAAAACCTTCTTTGCGGGAATTTCAAATTTTTCTGAAAAGTTACTCTTCCATACGTTATTCTACCAAAACTTCGGCAACTACTAACCACAGGAAGTGATGCCACCAAGAAAAACATAGTGTTTAGTTTTTCTTCTATGCGCTTCCCACATAATCAACTCTTTGGTGTTACTATTCTGCAGAAAGAAAGAATTTTAATTTATCTTTCGAATTTAGTCAGTCTGTATTCATTTAACCAATTGAATGACTTAAAAGCAACAAACGCATTCCTTTATATTTTTAATTTAATTTTTATTTTTAATAACATAAATTGCGGAACATTAAAATACATTCTATTTGATGCAAAAGCATCTGAGCTCTTTTTTCAATTTTTATTAGAAATATCTTGGGACTTTCTTTATGTCTGCATAATGTAAAATATCTCGAATCAAAGTAACCATTATTTAAATTATTTATCTTTGATTATGTGAAAGTAACTAATTTTTAAAATCTGATTCAGTATTTTGAAAAAAAAATTCAAGATCCATAAACTTATTGCAGTTATCCTGCAGTTTTCGACAATTTACGTCTTGAGTCTAATGAGAGATCTTGAAAGAGATAGGATTAAGAAAATGTTATTGCAGATTATAAAAGTATTTGAAGATGAAAACGTTTGAAATTTAGTTCACATGCACGGAAAAGAAGAAATGAACGCTGTGAAAGGCCAAAACTCAAAATCTGTGAAATCTGTTCATTAACATACTTATTTAATACTTAGAATGTGCACTAAATTTATGGCAGCTATTTAAACTATTAAAATATTTAAGTAATTTTAATTTCGAAGGCTTTTCTATAGATCTCATCGGGAAATTCGGTATCAATAATATCAATTCATATTACACACACCCTTTTCAAAATATTTGATAGTATTACATTTCAAATACAAGTTAACTGTTCCAATTTACTAAAATTGTAAGTAATTAGAACTGAATATACTGAAATGTGACTTGCAAGAAAATATAGTAAAGCTATATTGGTAGACTCTAACTGAAGCATTGTAATACCCCTTTATAGATATCATTAGGCATTTAATTTCGAAAAACGAGAGGTTAAAAAAGGGCAGTGCCCTCGGACTTCCCGATTGCTAGGCAAACGTGCTTTCCAGTTACACCACAAAAGACTTTGGTAAGAAAGAGAGAAAATCTCGCACCTTAATAGAAACCGCAAAACTTTCAGACAAAACGAAAACGGTAACGAAATCTTCCGCTTCACTATACTAATTAATTTTCGAACATTTTTTTTAAAATTCTGAAATTAATTTAATCCCTTTAATCACTTTACTCCTGATAAATTAAGAGAAATCTTTTTTCAGCTCTTAAGATGAACAGACTGTGGGAAAAAACAGCAGATATTAAGATATGCTTAATTAGCAGCAAACACTAGCAGAAGTAGGTTTATTAGTGCTGCAAATTGTGCAGTATTAATATGCTTATCAAGAAAGAAAATTTGGATATTATAGAAGTTACGTTCTCTTATCAATATGAAGAAAGGAATAGGAGTACAAAAATTATATACACTTGAGCTTTTTTCCACAGGATTAAAGTCATATCGGATGAGTTGAAAGTAGAAGAAGTGGATTATTTACGACAGTTGATTGCATCAATAATATTTTGCTATGAAAAAAACTGTTCAGTCTCGAAATGCATGCAAGGAATCAAACACTAAGTGAAGAAAGCACATGCTATAAAAAATTCATTAAAAGAAACTATTTTACTTCGATATTAAATTTTTTCAAGTGTGCTTTTAACATAAACGTTTTAGACCCTTATTAATTGATACTGCGCTAAGCTGTTATTTTTATGTTATATTTGATTAAATGAATCCGGAAAAAGATCGCGTCACTAATATTGCTTTGGAATGTCTATTTGAGAGCTTCTCCAGAGTAATTTTAGCTACCACTAATAAAAGCAAAGCTCTGAATATGTATACAAATTACACAACAGCGTACTAACACAAATAAACTGAACACATTATGGAGATAAAACATAAGAGTAATGAAGATAGATCTTCAGGTTGTTGTTTCAGTTTGCCCGGCACTTTATGCATTTTCCCGGCCAGTACCCATCGAACATTTTGCAGTTTCATAATTGAGAACACTGCCTAGAAGAATGACAGAGAGCGACCATATTACACCCTTGAGAAAGGGAGAGTTCCATCCCAGTTCTGAGATATGGATTTTCCTGGAGGATTCACATGTCTACCATCCCTCTTCCTCTACTAGCAAACCTCTAGAGAGGATTTTCGGCTAGCCACTATTTTAAATTACCCCATGTCGCGCAGACACTAGGTAAACGAAAATCCAAATCAAACAAAAAAAAAATCCACATCTTCTCCAGCTCTCGAATCCGGACCTAGCGATACGGCATTCAGCACAGCTAACCACTGTACCGATCAAGGCAATCATTATATTGCATTATATGGAACTTAACAGAATGCTTTAAGGAGGTTTCTACAATTTCAAGAACTAAAAGAAGTCATTTACTCTGACTTAGGAGCAGGATACTGAGAAATACATCTGAATTTAACCAGTTTACACGTTGCTTTGAGCTTAAAAACTTTCCTTTTTTAGCAATTATTTTAAACAAACATAATTAATAACTTCATCAGTATAGAGCCTTGCTTCGATTAATACTGAATGTCATCATCTGCACAAGGCAGATTACGTTATCGTCTCCAAAATCACTCATCATTCCAGTAGTTACGCTACTAGCAATTGCTTGAATGCTGCGGTGAGCGTTTATGTATTGTATTTTAAACTTCAGAACATTATACGCCATAATTATAGTTTATTTAGATGAAAGAATTTAAAAAATATTGGCTTTTCAACATTTTATTTAATTCTGAACTTTATGTACAGTTAGACAATACAAGCAAGTGGATAGATTTCAGATGTGCAGATGTCAAATTACTCAAAAACCTTGGTTCGTTCGAGGTTATTAAAGGTAATTGTTTTAGTTACTAAAATTACTGTATGATCACGAATTGCAGATTTTTTGATAATTTTAATCGGAAAAATAGAGATGCGCGGCTTATGCGAAACAAAGCAATATAGGGCAGGTAAACGGAAGTTGTTTGACATAAATTATTTCTTTCTAAAGCTACGGTATCCTCAGAAAATATAACGTTATACGATGCTACTGTACTCTCTCAAACAATAAATCCCGGACAGTGATTTGTAGAGCATATATCGATACTTTCACCAAACTGTTATTCTCTGAATGGTTTTTGCCAAACTTGGTTTCTTCGTCATAACATTGGCAGCAGCATTGGAGCTCAGCTGATTAGTAGGAAGGATTTCCTGTACACAAACCAGCTCCAAGACATAAGCGGGGGAGGGGGTTGTTTTTGTAATTTCAGAGCTGCTGTCTGCTTGCAGGTGGCTGAAGTTGCAGCGCTTGGAAAAAAACTGATATCGCAAGAAAAATCAAAATATGTGCTTCTTCATTGCCCTTATCACTACGTCAGAGGAACGTACGATAGTTTGATTGGAAACTGGAAATAAAGAAACACAAAACGAGACTTGTTCTTAAGTGATAAGGAAAATGATTTGAATATTTTGCCACTTTTTTTTCTGACATGCGATGTCCCTTCCCCGACTTTGAATCAACGTTCAACTTAAAACGTGTACATGGCAAAAAACATAAATAAGCCCTAGGATTATAATGTACGTTTTAAAGACATTTTGCTTAATGTGGCTTTAATGCTACCTCTATCTCGCTAGAAAACTGTAATAAGAGTTCATTTCTCTGCTTCTCGTGTCAGCTTGTGCCAGTGACTTGTTTGCCCCCTCTATTCCTGGCCACTGAACTGAATACGCAGTTACTAAAACGGCTGTGTTGCCACAAAACTCTTTAAAAAAATCTACAACTTACAATTCTGTACTTGTTAACGAAATTACTCAAAATGAGGCAACCAACTAATCATATGAAACTTAAGAGTATCCCTCAAGAACGTTGTATGGCGAGACAACAAGAACAGGAGACAGGTCAGTAATCTTCTTCCTCCCATAACTCTAATTGACATCTGAAACAAGATTCCAGCCTTTCTTTCTTGCTTACAGCTGCAGTTCGTGGAATTTCTTAAGCAGAAATTCCAGTTCTCTCACCCTTTGAGATTAGTTTTCATTTAAAGAGAAACATGCCGTATTGTTCCCTTTCCACCGTCTGATAAAACGGTCTTGGAGCAAGCTTTTTGAAACAGGTGTGATTATCGCTTTGTCAACGTAGCTCTAAAAATTGCCCTCAAGAAAAAAAAGGCAACTGGTCGGGGGTAAAATTAGCACTTCTCCTCTTCCCAACTACAGACACGCACAAACTTTAACGTTTCGCTCAGCCCGAGCTACGCTGCTTCCTTGATCTTTGTGTCAGTATGAATCACCTTTCGTCTCTGAACTAAACGTCTTGTTGAACCATTTCCAGATAGCCCTGCTGCGATACGAATACCTGGTAAATTAGTCATTCAGAAAAGACTCTAGAAATTTCTCATTAGTTAAGACGTGTTTCTTAGAGAAAGGTTCTTGAGATGAGTGGCAAACGTTTGCGTTTGTTCACAGTCACTGAGAAAATTCTGCGTGAAGCGAAATTGATAGGAAATCGAGCTGCAGGGAGAAAGTTCTACGTTACGTTATGAAAATATGACGTTACTTTAGTGAATTATTTATTCGAGATTGGGGAAAGCAAAAATAATTACTTCAACGCAACAGTGGTGGTCGCAGGGCTTTCCGGAGCCAACATGCCAAACACCCTGATACTGAATTTACGAATAAGTGTTTGAAAAACGGGCGAGTGGATAGGGTGTTTCTACTAAAATGTGTCAGTTAAAGGCCATCCAAATTGATAAGGAGGTAAAAAGGGAAAGGTTTAAAGCAAGCAGAGGCTGTACTCACAAATATTTTTAGGAGGAACAGTTTATGAGTTTTAAGGAGAACAACAATTGCACAACACCTCCCCAAAGCATACGAGAAGATTGCATTTCAGTGTCACGTGATCGATCTGCGAAAACAATCACAGATTGGTAATACTGATCAGACACCTGTGTATTTTGAGATGCCTCTGGATAAGACTGTGGATGTGAAGGGCAAAAAGACAATGAGCATAAGAACGGTGGTATGGAAAAGCACCACATTACTGTAATGGTTTCTGTTCTTCCTTATCTTACACTCAAGCGCAAAACTCTGCCAAAGGAAGCTTTGCCACTTGGGATCATTGTAAGGACGCAAGTGTGCCGGTGGATGGAAGTTTCTAATTTTGAGGATTAGATGAAAAACGTATAGGATAACCGCCCGGGTGCTCTGTTGACGTTGCCGAGTATATTAGTGCTGGATAGTTTTCGTGCACATAGGTCTGATGCAGTGCAAAAAGTGTGTGAGGAAAAAAGGACTGATATTGTGGTTATTCCGGGTGGTATGACATCTATGCTGCAACCAGTAGATAAATGCATTAATCACCCATTTGAGGCAGCTCTTAAAAGAATGCAGATGAAATAGAAGGCCTATGGAAATCCCGCACTGACACCGACTGGTCTCATCAAGAAGCCCGAAATAACTCGAATCTAGATGGATCAAAGCTGCCTGCGATGAAATTTCACAAGAACATATTGTTAAAATCTTCAAAAAGTGCGGAATATCAAACAGTAGGAAGTAAGGATAGTAGGAAGTAAGGATTATGCAGTGTAGGATGATGAGGAAAAGATAATATCGGCAGTTCGGAAAGCATCAGTGATAACAACAGTGCAGAAGGCGAGTAAGATTGATAATCTAGATTGTGTTTCCAGACTGAAATAGTGGGAAGAAGTGTCATGGTTGGTAAGTTATTTGCCTTTGTTAGATTACACATGGATTTTAAAGGATCACTCGGAACTTTTAAATTCATATGTAGTGCAGTGATTAATGCCGCTTAAAACTGTTGTTTAACGAGTAAAATTTTATATAACATACTTAGATTAGTAGTTTTTCTTTCTGCTGCAGTATTAAATTCTGTTAATTGATTTATTCCTTCTCAGTTGCAAAAGCTGCAGGTGGTAGCTCAGATTTCTTTCTCGATAACCATCGATCGGTATCATATTTCTTTATTTCTTTATGCTTCTAATACAGAAAAAAGATTTTTTTTTAAATTAAACTTTCGGTGGGGTGAATGAAATTATGTGCGCTATATTCGAGGACACTGATTTTCATTTCTGGTGCATCGAAAAAATCTAGTGCGCGTCTTATTCGGTGGTGTGTGGTGTATGTGAACATACGGTAGTTAGTTAGTTATTTATTAGCTGAAATGGATGGCATCCGCCTATAAAACACTTTAGAGTATTTTGAGTTGTATTACGTTTACCCGGCACGCGCTGCGTCCCACGATGATGATGTAAATGTTAGATATTAGTAGGATGTACCTACCGATTATAGTGGCACAATGGTTCGTGTAGACGATGAGGTTTTAGATTCGAGAGTAAAATGGAAGTGGAAAAGGGGTAGAGGACTTATGACCGATATTACACTTGACTACCACAGATCTTCTCTTAAAGAGAAAATAAGATGATTTGTCAGATAATTTAGTGTAAGATAACGCTCAAGGGAAAAATCCTTTGGATGCTTGCCAACAGTTCTGGAAACGAATCATTTCAGTTTATGTGAATCTGATTGCAGACTTTGACACTCTAGTAACAGAACAGCGTTTCATATGGAAAGGATGACCTCGGTTCGAATCCCTCATCTGCAGGCATTTAATTCTCAAATTATTCATTAAATCTTAGTTAGCAGAATTATCTTTGCTGCAAAACTAGCAGCTTGATATTCTGTCCCATCAGTGGAGATTACTTTATTATCCTACTAAGAGATATTTATATCTTATATTAAACGGAAGTTTACGTTGAATTAACAAGCTTCATTTGCATCATAATAAAGTAAAATAAATTGTAATAGCATAATTCAGTTATATAATACATAATATCATTTTTATGATAAATAATTTATACCTAACCAAAGGCCTTATAAAAGGTCACTTCTTTAAGAATAAATTAATTGATTAAATATTTTCCCTCCAAGGATAGCTTTATTACAGTAATAAATTTAGTTTATAGATTTTTCAAGTACATCACTGTTTGCACTTTTTATAAATAACTTTTTGTGAACTGTTTCTCTGGTTATATTTCTGCTATTACTCATATCCTTGAAAACGCTCCATTTTATATTTAACTTGTAATTAAGAATTTTCTAATCATTTCCTTGTAAATCTAACATTAAATAATTTCTTTAAATATAAAATTGTTTTAAGTGTTATATATAATAATACACATATTGTTCAAGTGCGTAACTTTACAAATATTAAATTTAGCATAAGAAGAGTTAAAGAACCAAAACTGTTCCGGAGAAATTTTTCTATAACATTATTTTTCAGGATTTGATTATTTCTTAATGAAAGATAGTTCACTTTACTGTTCTCCTATTCAGTCTCTGTTTCTTATTTTACATATACTATATAAATTATTCTCTGTGTTTCTCTAATGTTATATATTATATTCGTATCGGACTATCCGGTATTTCGTGGCTTGGATATACAAATTTATGCCAGCTATTTCTTTTACATATTTAGACTGAACTTCGTAATAAGAAAATTAATGAATTCTTTTAACCTGTACATTTAAAAATATTATTTTATATATGTCACATATTCGATACTTTAAATTTAATGCTTGTTTGCGTAATTGAAAATAATTTATTTTCTTAACATAAATTACCCCGTGACAGAAAAATATTTCTCTGCTCATTATATTCGTGTTCGAATGAAAAAAAAAGTACTTACTTTTATGAGTGTAACGGTAAATTTATTGTTTTATGAAACCGTTACTCAGTAGAGAGGGAACCCTAATGCACGTGATTCTTTCAGTTATTTCTTTTATTTTATACCAAGCTAAATAATGAAAACAAATACGCAAATTGAAATAAACTCAATCGTAAAACGCTAAGACGGAGATGAATGCATTGTTTATTATGAAGAATGAAATCTTTTTGTTGTTGTTGTTTTTGTTAACAAGGAACTGCAATTAGTTTTATTCTTCTTCAGAAGTGAAATGGGATCTCTTTATATGCTACAAACAGTTCACTAATTGTTTTCAAAATGCCTTTTTCTTCTGAAGGAGATATTAACCCGAAAATTCCAGCACGTGAATAATTGCTAATAGACTTTTAAATTCCATCCCCCGAGATGCAGAACAAGAGTACAGTAATTTAATTTTCATCTATTAGGTCTCATGGATGCTTTTGGCAATGTCAATTATTGACTCTCATATTTCAGAATTAGCCGATAATTAAATAACTATTGGTGAGAGCACGACTCTCAAAAGCATTTGTTTTATTAATATAATCCAGAAACCAATCAATTTTTAATTAACGTTTATGAGCACTTCTCTGTGTGAAAAGGTTTTATTTCCATGCTGTTTGAACATGTCTATTTTTTTACACAATCATTAATGGAAAACTTTTTCAGAATTATTTCCCGATCCTTTTTTCTTGTACTGGTTGTTTCTATGAAATTTTTTTTCATCCATTAATTCCGAACTGTTTGAAATAGTTTAACTTCTTTTTGCTTTATAATAAAGCCGTTTCTAATAAATACATATTTTTATTTACTTATTTTATTTAGGTAAAGTCTTGAATAAATTTCCTATGTAGCAGTTCCAAGATGCTTATAAACACAGTTTAATTTGACTCCAAAACCTGACTAAAATATGTATACTAGATAAGAAACAAAAGCAACTTGTCCCGTAAAATTTTACGACGACTCAAGTTGTACCCTTCTATATTATTCTAAATGCCAATTTCTACATTCTCCATCTATTACTTCCCTCCCCTGCTGACGTTTTAAAATACAGTAAATAAGAGCTCAGATGAAGGTTTAAAACAGATGTATATTACTACTCAAACTACACAATAACACAAACTTTGTAGGGTTGCTATTGTAACTCGAAACTAAAATTCTGTAGACACCACTAAGTAGATAGCAAGTTACCACTACGTCTTAAATACTCACAAAATATGAAGAAATCTTAAAATAAACTTTTTTTAATCTTCAGTTGATTATAAATGCAAAATTTTGCTTATAGTATAAGGTATTTCTCCCATCTCCTTCGCATGCCTTCTTGGTGTTGTGGTCAGCACGCTCGACGCGTAGCCGAGAGGACCGTGGTTCGTTTCCCGGCAAAAACGTTGCTCGTTTTTCATGACTCCTGCTTCCAAATAAATCCTAATGACTCTACAACTAGCGCCCGAACTAAAAGGGTGGTGCATGATGATTCTCCACCACCGGGATTTGGCGATTGGGTCCTCTGAACCGCAGTCGCCATTTAAAAGGTGGAGTATATAAAGTATTTCACCCACCTTCTTCGCGTGCCTTCGCCGTGTAGTGGTCAGCACCCTCGATGCATTACCGAGAGGTCCGTGGTTCGATTCCTGACGAAGGCGTTGCAGATTTTTCATATATCCTGCTTCGAAATAACCTAATGTCACTACAACACACGAAATGTCACTTTTTCCTATTTAAATTAAGCAATAGTAGATCATTTAATTTGAACTCTGATAACATGGACCAGCGATTCTCAGTAAGTGGTGTGCAAGAGAAAAATAGGTGGTACTCAAAGAAACAAATACTTTTAGCTATTCAATTCAAAAATAAAATACTCCAACGTTCTGTTTAAGTCTGTCTAACAGTCGTAAATTTATGCGATTTGTTCAAGATCAATAGCCGCTTATAGACTTTAACAAAATAATCAATTTTTATTTTCACAAATATTCTTTTAGCCATAGACATAACAAAATTTTTCATCAACACGGAGTTATAGAAATGGATGCTGTATTTTATAGGAAATAAAAATAAGTTCCTATAGAAAGATAATAGCATCTTATTAATTCTTTTAGAATTGATCGATTTATTAACATGTCTACACTTAATGGCGCCACCATTTCCGGCTCATATTGCTCAAATTTCAATTAGAATAATTCCTTGCCGTCGACTGGCTGTTTCTAACAGCAGTTATTTTGTCATCATCTTGCTTAGTGTTCCTTACTTTTCTACGTGATTTGATAATGTCGTCATTTGTTTTGAGGAACTCGTAATATACTGTGCATTTAAATATTTGTGAAAAAATAATAATCAATCCTAGATTTTCAAAATAGGAATATGGCTAGGTTTGAGTAAGCGGAAAAGTGATGATTCACAGATGATGGATACAGGATAATCTACTAGCACTAAGAATATTGAAAAAAAGAAAAATTCTTGATATAAAATATAATGAAAATTATTTATCATTTGGGTTTACTTGGAATGGGGATGAAATGGACCCTCAATCTCAATGTCTTGTTTGCAATAAACTATTATCCAATCAAAGTATGAAACATCGTTTCTTAAAAACATCTTGAATCTAAACGTGTCAATTTGGAGAATAAATCTGAAGAATATTTTAAACGGAAAAATTATCGGAGCTCAAAAATAGAATACAAGTAATGAAAAGTTTTGGTACTTCAAGCCAAAAAGGTTTGGAAGGTTGTTACCTAATCGCCAAGACTGGACAGGCGCACACTATTGGAGGAAACCAACAGCTAGAGATATCGTTTTAACATTATTCAAAGAAAAAGAGACTAATGAGCTTAATGATGTTCCGTTAACAGTGATACAGAACAGTGAATTCATGAAACGAAAATTCCATAAAAGAGACACTTATTCAAAAAATTAAACGCAGTAAGTATTTCACATTGCAGTTCTATGAAAGCACTGATATAGCGAACATTTTTCAATTATTACTTTACATACGTTTCGAAGAATATAAACGAATTGACGAAGAGAAATTTTTTGTGAATGTCTTCACGATAGAGCAACTCCAAATGAACTTTTCAAAGTAATTGACAATTTTATGCTTGAGAATGACATTCCTTGAAAAAAGTGCATTACTCTATGCAGTAAAGGTGTTCGGGCTTTCGCAAAAAAATATTCCGGTGTTATGTGTATCACAAATAAAGAAAGTCGCACCTGAAACTAAATTTACTCACTTCTCCATTCATTGTGAAGCTTCAGTAGCCAACACGAATCCTCGAAAACCTGAAAATTGATCAATAAAGCTGTAAAAATTGTTCATTTTATTCAAAGCCGAGCTTTAAACTCCAGAATATTTACTATTTTATGCCCAGAGATGGGCAGTGAACATGAAAGTCTGTTACATTCCTAAATAAGGTGGGTTATCCAGAGGGATTTTAAATAGTCTTTTTGGACTTCGATCAGAAATTCAAATTTTCCTGTGTGATTAAAAATTTAAATTGCAAAAATATTTACTAAGTGAATTATGGTTGGCGTGTTTAGCATAATTAGCTTATATGTTTGTAAAGCTAAATGAATTAAATTTAACATTACAAGGACAAAGTGTTAATTTGTTTACCATTAGAGATAAAATAAATGCAATGATAAAAAACTCCAACTAATAATCAAAGAATTGGTTGATAATATGTTAAGCGTTTTACCACATTTAGGAAATTTTCTAACCGAAAGCAAATAGAAAATAAAAAAAGAATTAGCATCCGACATAAAAAATCATTATTTTCCACTGATAAATAATTTCAACATGTGTTTTTCTGAGGATTATGAAAAAGGAAATTGGATTAGAAAACCATTTTGTGCAAATGTACCTGAAATTTTATCTCGTGAAGAAAATGAACAATGGACAGAAATTTCCTGAGATCGAATTCTAATTAAAGATTAAAAAAAAAACAATTTTCAATTTTTTGCTGAACGAAGAAACAGAATTGAAAGGCAGTTCAAATAAAGCCATTAAATTTTTATTGCAATTTTGCACAACCTACTTATGTGCACAAGGATTTTTTTCCATGTTATATTTGAAAAGTACATACAAAAAATAAACGCAGAACTAATTAAAAGATGATTCTAATTTATGGTTAAAACTAAGTGAAATAAGATCACACATAAAGAAATTCATCTCTCTTTAAACTGGCCTAAATTTCGCACTAAAGTTTAGAATAAAAATATTGTAGCTTAAATTTGAATAATTAAAATTGTAACCAATTTTTAATGTAATATATTTTTATGTGTGCATGTTTAATACAAAGAGCCAAAAGGTTGTGCAAATGGCAAATATATTTTTTTAAATATTTCTATTGAGAAATGGAAAATTAACATTGTAAAATTTAGTGGTGGTACTAAAGGTTTTCAATTTTTGTTTAGATGTTAGTCAAAAAGCTGACAACCTCTGATATAGACCATTCAGCAGAATAAACTGGCTTAACGAATTTTACAGCTGCGCAGTTTAACCCATCAGCTAGCGGGAATGGTAAAGCCTGTACAGTACTTTTAAACACAGCTGGAGAAAATTGCTAATAACAGACGCGATTCCCAGTAGCTTGCTCAGTAAACGGTCAGCAATACCTGCTAAATTTCTTCCAAACCCAAGAACTCTGCGCTTTCCTGGTGGAAATTGATAGAACTAAAAGTGGTAGTATAAGCAAAATAAGAAGATACCTGAGTTGTTTAATATGAAACCCTACCAAGTTAGGTATTGTTGCTTTCTAGATGTTACTTTACATTTATAGTTGGATCTATGGATTTCTATACATATTTCATAACATATTAAATGGCATGTATAAATTAATAATGTTATATCTTTCTGAGTAATGCAGAGCAAAGGCTTTACATAGCTAAGCTTTAAATAAGTAAGTATTATGAAGTTTTAGTTTTTAAAATCAGTAAATTTTATGTTACTCCTCCTATCGGCTTCACAAATTAGAGGGGATTGATTTGAACACGGCAAAACACAGTACGGCTATCTGCTTGAGGTAGGAATCTTTTCGGGGAAATATTACTAAAGGAAATAGGCTCTCTTTACGTTAAACAAGGGGGGAACCACGAAAACAACTATAAAGTTATTCTCTTCGCCGGGGTTTCAGTCTGGATCGAAGTAGCAGCATTCAGCGATCATGTGTGATCGGCAGCTGGATTAATTTGCGGTTTACAAATATGTAAAGTTTGGTATCAGCTACATATAATTTAATTAACAAGTAGCATATAATTTAGTCAACTGAAATTGAAATATTGCTATTTCTTTAAAGAACAATCATCTTAGACCTACACCCTTGAGTCGAAGTGTTGAGCTAGAGCTAAATAAGGTTTAGTAAATTCATGCTGCTTGAAATTTAGCGTTTAGCTGAGATGTGAATTTTTCTGGTTATAATCCTTAAGAGCCTAAGTTTGACTAGATAATTTTCTACAAATTTTATATTTTCGGTTTCCTTTTGGTATGTTCGAGCAACTAGAGGTAAAAGCGGTTTTTTTTATATTTTAGATTTGTACATTGTCTACAAGTTGGATGCAAATTTCCTCCTGAGTCATCGTTTATCGAAAAATAGATAGCTAATAACATGAGACATATTCGTTCCAAATACGTCAAGTGACAATCATATAAAAACAGATAAAAATATTTGAAAGTTATATATTTAGAAGGAGACATTTATTTAAAATTTGAACTACTTTAGAACTTTCTGCAATGAAACCAAAATTAAACATTGAGATTAACAAGAAAGTAGAAACGAGAAAGAAATTATGATATGAATAAATCTAAAGGGTGGCTATTATTTACTATTAAAAATGAAAATTTGTAAAAAAGGGAGTCTTTAAAGCTTTTTCAACTTAACTGTGAAATAATGAATAAAAACCGTTTTATTTCTGATTAACAGTGGATTTGACGCTTGCAATAGTTTCATTTATTCCCACAGTTTATCACTAATTCTGAGACATATTAACTCTCAGCTCCTTAATTTCTATATTATGGAGGCCAGAACTTTTATTTAATTCTTATAAATTTTACATTTAATTATAGATTCCTCAACCATTTTAAGTCTTTTATAATTTTTTATTTAATATAGAAAGGGAAAATTTAAGATAAATTTAAGACTAGATTAATTAAATAATGTAAATTTGTTATCTATATCAATTTATCAGGAACTATTGCTTTCCTTCTGCATGTTTTCATGACACATCCAGTTGACAGTTGGAAGACCAGTGATTTGCTTCACGGCGAGAGTACTTAACAGCAGATTTTTCGCTTTTTCTTTTTCGTTCCCCCCCTCCCTGGAAAACTATAATTTCTCTACAAATTTATTATCTTTTGAAATAATGTTTCACTATGCATCTGCAAACTCTTGGAACAAAATATTTTCTTTCAGACCCACGGAAGTGTTAAAAGATAACAAAGGCAATGATTATGAGCATAGCTCGTTTTACACTTTAAAAATATCGTTGATTTATACATGACATTTACAACGATTTTTTTCTCTTATTAAACCAATATCTGATCATTTGATTCAACGATGAAACAGCAAGGAAGAACAGAGTGATCTTCGTACACCTTTTGTACATACTTAAGTATAATTTTATGTGGAAGCATTTTGAAAAGAATTCAGTTATTCAGCCAAACTTAACGAGGGGGTTAAAGGGCATTCTGACAACGTAATTGTAAAAAGCCTTCAGAAGATCTAAATGTTTACAGAAGAATGTCAAGATGCATACATTACATATGTATATATGTAAAATGGGAAAACAAATACTTTGGCCAGGAGAGCAAATGGCTTTGCTCTCCTGGCCTCTCGTTTTGAGGGGGGTTGTAAAATATAAAAAAAGATAGCTTTCCTCTACGCGAATAGGCAGCCTCTAATTAAGTTTCCGTAATTTCAGGATCTTCCCCCTAGACCAGTACTTTTGAGAACATTCTCGCATGTTATATAACCGCTACTATAAATACCGAGCACGCGCCAATCTTTAGTCAGACTGCTCCCTGCCATCGCTGCTATAAGACACTCCGCTGTTCTGTCTATTCTTCTGCCATTTGTTAGAATACGTTATGACGCAGACATCTTAAATTTATTACTATTTAATTTAAATCACTATTGGATATGTAATTTGGCCATTTTGTCTAAAAGAAAAATGATCTGCCGTTTCAATCCAATAAAGATATAGAGTTTTAAAGCAAATCCTTCTAGGTCATCATTCCGCTGCCATCTACTCCGCAACGACAACGCCCGGACTCTTATGTAACCTGTTGCTAAGCTTTGTCATTCCTGTGCCCAGCCATAAAATCATCATATATATATATATAGAGAGAGAGAGAGAGACAGAGACAGCCTTCAATTCTGAAATACTGAAGACATCTATGTATATTTTATGTAAATAATATATATAATTCAAATTGCCTTCTTATACAATATATATATATATATATATTAGACACTATCCTCTTGGAAACTGAAGGCTATAAACCGTTATACACTCGCCATAAAAATTTGCCCACTAAGAAAAAGTTGTCAGTATGAAACAAAATTTTACATATTCAAGTACTACTTTGATATAAGTAAGTGATTAGAAAATAAAAGAAATAAGGATCATTTATTGTAGAATAAAATACTCATGAACGGAAGTTTTAGTACTCTGTTAGACCACCTATAGCGCGAATGCATGATCAGATACTAGCGGGCTTTGAGGTATACAAGTTTCGTATGGTGTCCTGAGACATCGCGTTCCACAGTTGCTGTAAACGCGACTCTAGTTCGGCCAATCTCATAGGCTGTCCAACTTGCCGTCCCAAATGACCCATATATGCTCGATTGGTGACAAATCTGGAGATCGAGCAGGCCAGGTAAGGGTGTTATTGTGACGGAGGCAGCCTTGAGAGATCCGTGCTTTGTGTGGCCGAGCATTCTCTTGTTGAAAACAGCTCGTGGGAGTCCTGCCATGAGTGGCAGCACATGTGGCTGAAGGATGTCATGGATGTACCGCTGGCCTGCCATTGTGCCATAGATCAATATTAGAGGTGACCGTGTATCGTAGGCAATGGCATCCCATACCAGTACACCAACTTTGGGAATGGTGTGTCGCTGTAAAACGAAGGCAGTATTGAGGTGTTCTCCATGGGGCCTCCACACAGGAACACGATTGTCATCACTGGTCAAATTAAATCTAGATACGTCGCTGAAGACGACCTGGTTCCATTCCGCAAAAGTCCAATCCTGTCGTGCGCATCACCATTCCAAACGGAGGCTTCAGTGGGTGGGTGCCATTGGCAGCACACTTAATGAGCGCCGCGATATCAGAGGTCCTTCAACCAAGCGCCTTGCGATGGTTCGGGAAGACACAGGGACCCATAATAAAGCTTCTGCTTGTGTCTGGATAGCGGCTAATGAGGCAGGTAGCTCTACGAGTGCGTGTCGTATGATGTGACGGTTTTCTCGAAGACTGGTCTGTCGAGGGCGTCTTGAGCATGGTCGCCGTATAAAGGACGTCTCTTCTGTCCACTGGTTCCAACACCTCCTCACAGTAAAATCAGAACGACCTACCTGACGAGCTACTTGCCGAGCTTCCATCATCTCGATGATTCTTCCCCTCTCGAACTCTTACAGCTGCTAATATTGGCTTCGATGACGGTTTAACGGCATGTCTGCCTCAGCGTTTCCTTAGCAAAAGATTAAGTACACTCAAACAAGCTTTCCTTATCTGTTTTATACTCCAAGAAGAACTAAGTTCAACGCTCTCTAGTAGCATTACGCAATGCGCAATCACGCTGCATTTCTAATCAACTGCATAGCTATCGGACATGTTACTTCATGCCAAGTTTCGTTACAATCCCACAATTATTTCTTGGTGCGCAAATTTTTATGGCTAAGAGTGTAAGTATACTAGTTATTAAAGATGATCCTCTGGGAAAATGAATAGCTTAAACTATTGTAATTATAAAATTTTGTGTCATTTAATCTAGTAAAAAACTTATTTAATAAAAAAGTAAAAAAGTATTTAATTATTGATGATTGCATGGAAAAAGTCCAACTTTTCAAGGGACATTGTCCCTTCTTGAGAAAATTAGCAACAATTATTGAGATCTGATCGTGCTTTATCACTCTGGCAACTAAATGAAATAAAATGCAGTACAGTCCAAACAAATATTTCAATTTAATTAATTACGTGAATTCAAATTATTTTTAAATATACTCAAGAAATTACACAACACGATCTTATTTCAAGAAAAAATAAAAATAAAAACCCGAATGCCGGTGTGTACACTCGATATAAAAAATAGGCAATAATTAATCATAAATTAATCTTTTAAAAAATTAGAAATTAAAAACCTAAATATTTACGATACAAAGTAATAAAAATAGTATGTAGCAAATGATTTCAATATTAGGGCCAAATAAATTTACTTTCAAATACTTGTTTATCTCCAGCAACGGCGGTGTGCAGTTAGCCATTTTTCTAAATCCAAAATAGAACAAAGTTAGTAATATTGTGCTAGTTGCAGTCCGTTAGCGTTATAATTCTAAATGCTATGGAAAGTTTCGTTTGGCATACAAATTCCAGGTTAGCTATAAATCGATTCTGATTTGGCAAGAAAATTTTGAAAAAGGTGCTGCTGACAAAGAAAATTAATTTTTTAGGTAGAGGGGTGTAATTGGCAAGGAAAGTTTTAAGAATCACGAAGCAAAGAATTGGGAAATGGTGAAATAATTATTGGATTTCAACAAATATTTTTAAAAATTATACCTGGCTAAAAGCCAAGTAAGCAGAAAACGAACTTAAGTAAATTCAAAACTCTTCACTGAATATTAGCTGCTGTGAAATATGTGAAACGAAATTAGATAAGTTAGTAACAATAAAGTTGCCAGAAATATATACAGTAACAGACTTTTAAATACTACACATAAAATATACAAATCTCCAATTTAAAAAACTCTCATCCTGCTCTGCCCTGCTCTCGGTTTGTGTTAATATGATTTTACTTATTAGCTGAAAATTAAATTTGATAATTCCCGCCAGCTTTTCTAGCGATAAATGTTAATAAATATTGTAGGAATTTTATTCCTCAATAGTTTTTGAGTAAGTAAAATAATTTTTGCTATTATGTTGCAGATATTTGGGATTTAATCTGTAGGTTTTAGAAACCTAATTTATGTCTAATTTTTGAACACGTTTGGGTTCGAATGCTTACACAGGCATTCAGTTTTTTCAATATTTTAAACAAAATTCCGATTTTTCTTTTTATTATTCTTAAAATCGGATTATGTCGGAGAATTTCTTTCGCATGGTTCAAATAAACTGAAAATATTAATTAAACTGAAATATTTCTTCGGATTATATTGTATTGAATGTCATTCAATTATACGAAAAAGATGAAATACTATCATATCCCAATTGTTGTTCGAGATTTTATCGAAATGGTTTAATTTCCTTTGAAACATTAGCCTTTACTTTGGAATCAGCAATAACTAAAAAAGTTTTTATTTAAAAAATGAGTTTTTCTACTAGATTAAATGAAACTAATCACAAAGTTTTATAATTGCAATAGTTTTATTTCTTTACTTTCCACTAGGATAACGTTTTATAATTACAACACTTTATATTCTTCATTTTCTAAGAGTATTACTTTATTAATAACTCTATTAATAACAGATCCATTTTTACTCTTTTTACTTAATGTATTAATAATATATACACTTATAGACAAAAAAAATGACGCACCAAGAAAGAGTTATCCGAATGGCACGAAAATCGGTAAAAGTAATGTACATGTACAGAAAAACAAATGATTACAGTTTGAGAAAAATTGGATGATTTATTGAAGTGATAGAGCTTAACAAAGTGAAAAAGTCAGTAACGCATTTGTCCACCTCTGGCCTTTATACAAGCAGTTATACGGCTTAGCATCGATTGATAGAGGTTGCGGATGTCCTCCTGAGTGATATCGTGCCAAATTCTGTCCAATTGGTGCATTAGATCGTCAACATCCCGAGCTGTTTGGAGGCCCCTGCCCATAATGCTCCAAACATGCTCAATAAGAGAGAGATCCGGCGAATTTGGCGGCCAAGGTAATGTTCGGCAAGCACTAAGGCAAGCAGTAGAAACATGTGCAGTGTTGTTGCGGGCATTATCTTGCAGAAATGTAAGCCCAATGTTGCGTGACATGAAGGGCAACACAACGGGCCTTAGAACTTCGTCGACGTACCGCTGAGCTGTAAGGTTGGGACGGATGACAACCAAACGGGTCCAACTATGAAATGAAATGGCACCCTAGACCATCACTCCTGGGTGTCGGCCTGTCTGCCGGAAGACAGTCAGGTTGGTATAACACCGCTGTCAGGGGCGTCTCCAGACTCGCCTTCGCTGGTCATCGGGGCTAATTTCAAAGCGGGACTCATCACTGAAGACTATTCTGCTCCAGTCAGTGACATTCCAGTGCGAATCAGACCGACATCACTGCAAACGGGCTTGACGTTGTGCAGAGGTCAATGGTAGTCGGCGCAAGGGGCGCCGTGACCTCAGCCCCCTTTCTGTGCGCCGTCTATGAGTGGTCCTTGCGGTCAATGAAGCTCCAGTTGCACGTACAATCGATGATAATGATGCATCTGGTGTTGTGGGGGCCGCTCTGACGATTGCTCGGTCTTCACATTCTGTCGTTTCTCTAGGCCTACCGGTTCCTTCTTGACGCTGTGTGCGGCTATGGTTCACCCATTCCTGCCAACATTGTCTAATAGTGGCATCGCTCCTGCTCAAATGTCGAGCTATTCGCCGATAAGATCAATCGGCTTCTTTGAGCCCAACTACACGACCTCTCCCAAATTCTGACACCTGCGCATATCGTTCGCGCACCTGTATGCCAGGCATAGTTACTCTCTACCAGAGTGCACGGAATGAAATTTTTGAAGAATTTATGACCTAGAATCATAAGTTCTGCTCTTAAATATCCTGCCAGCTGCGGAGATCAGATGCGCTGTAGCGAGAACCGTTGATTCATTGGCAGCCAAAATGTAAAATTTTGCATTTTCCGTCGAAACCTGTGTGCATATCAATGTGTGTCCAATTTGCTTTATATCTTCTCCGTGCGTCGATTTTTTTTTGTCTAAGAGTGTATGTTTGTTTCTAAGTTCTTTATTGTGTCCTGTAAAATTAATTTCATGATTCACGGAAATGGTGCTTAAGTAGAAGCCAAACGAGAAGTTAAAACTGAAGCCGAACTTTAATAATAGATTTGCATGTTTGTTATGAATCTTCGAAATTAATTATTATTACTATGATAACGAAGTTTATTATACGTCGTACGTTTCATGTATCTTTTGCATAACGGAAATAAAACGTCAGATTATCATTAATCCTTTGCTTTCTATATTTGCAAATATTGATCTAAACTTAAGATCATTTTCCGAAAGAACTCTTCTAAAACATAATTCCTCTTCTAAAGCATAAAGCATAATTCCTATTAAAACTGTTATATATGAAAATCATTACATCTGCATGTATGAAAAATACTGAATTTTTTTTCCTGATCAGAAATTTGGTCAATTTTCTAAATATATAGTACAGGTTTTCTTCAAAACAAAATATATTTATAACTATATTTATAACGTATGAAAAATATCTGTTAATTCAAAAGCATAAAACTATCCAATAGTAAGGCATAATGAGCGTGATAAAATAAAGCATAGGATGACTCACGATAGTTGAAAGGGTTTTCTATAACCGTCTAATCTAAACCGAACCTCAACAATTCCAATAAGAGGATATAAATTAATGCAATAATCATCGATTCTATAACGCTGAGAAAGGTTACAATTCTTTCTCCGTGAATGCCAGAATTTGCCTTTGATATGGGAATAGAATTAGTAGATACTGTTTACGTGAAGTAAATTTTAAGAGTTAATAAGTTCGGATTATGTTTGTTAACTTTTAGGAGAACGAAATATGAGAATTTGTAAAACATTATTCGCAAAAGAAAGCATTTTCGAGGTCAAAATGTCTTTACATTGCAACACGAAAGCGAGGCCGACATGAACTTGCTTAAATGAGTATCAAACTTCCCTGAACTGAATGAATTATGGAAATTTGACAATTGATTAATTGCAGTGAGACATCTGAAGGCTCTGTAACATTAAAAGTTTTAGGTCTTATCTAGGACAATGTCAGCTAGAACTTGAATATAAGATGCCTCAATTGGAGAATTTACAAAATCTTAAAGTAACTAAACGTATCATTTTAGCTCCACGTGACATGCTTTTTGATCCCTCGAACATCTTGAATGTCTTTACGGTTCGATTACTCTTAATGCGAACTACGGGAAAAAAGGTATCCAGCAGAATGACTATGTTCTCCTTGATACAGAATTCGTATATCAGAAATGGTTCAAAGAAGCTGAAAAATTGAAGTTTGCCGAAATTACCAGACAAACCTTTAGTGATATGTGCTGGAATTTATTAGAAGTTCACATATTTTCAGATACCAGCCCCAAGTGTTATGACCCAGTAAAATACTTTAGATTCAAGAAGAAAGACAAATGTAAAACACGTCAAAATCCGGTTAGCCCCATTAAAAAACGTAATACTCCCTAGGTTAATTTCTGCAAGATACGTTTCGTATTTACAGCCAATACATGCGATGTTGTGTAAGGGAAATATATTTTACTGGACTGATTTCCAAATGTGCATCCACTGGATGCAGGGATCTGCCAGAGAGTGGAAATAATATTAGAAATCGCGTGGTTGAGATGAAAGAAAAATACTAATTTAAACATTTGGTACATCAGCAATAGAAAAGGCAGCTCCTCTGATAAAATAACGAGGGGAATGAGCAAATAAGCTCTTATTAATAATAGTCTTTGATTTTCGGGATCATATTGCATTTCACAGGTAGATATCCTACGTTGCATAACGAAAATGAATACCGAAGTCGACTTGCAAAACATTAGTGTTGAACGAAAATGTATTACTTTGAAAACATGTGTGGAATCTACAGAAATCTTACTAAATCTGGAATTGTACAGCAATAAGTTGAGCGCGACGTCCGCCCCTGGAGATCAGCAGTGAAATTTTCGTTTTCTCGGCATCGGTCCCTGCATCAGAGTAAAAAATAAATGCAGTAATTTCAATAAAACTTACTAAATATACTTAAGAACCATTTATTTTAATTTATTAAAAATTGTTTAGCTTTTATTAGTTGTTTTGGCACCGTAGGCACTCGCAAAAGGCACAATATATGTCTGATTGCCTTTTGTATCAAAACATTCAATTTAGTCACTGATTTCGCTAGCACTTATGTCACAGCTTTCATTGTCAAGTTCCATTGTCTGGTCTAAAGAATTATCATCTTCCACGGATGACAACCGATGTCGAAGTTTGGATAATAAAAATAACTCATTTGACGTCTCGCTATCTCCTTCTCTGAGGAACATTTCAGTCTTATGGGTAAAAAATGCTTTCAAAAACAAACCGAAATTTTCTATTCTCAAATATTCTCTATATTTCCGTGGCGTGTTTCTAACTAATCGTCTCTTGTAGGTCGCCTTTTTGTTTTTCGCATGCTTGTGGCCTGGTATTGCATCATTGTCCCAGCCAGGAAGAAAAATAAGAAGGTGAAACAAAGTAATCCTCTGTTCAATATCTCCAGTACTCAGTCGCTACCTACTGAACGAAAAGGATGGCAATACCGGCGTTGCGCTTAAAGTGTTAAACAAGTATTTTGAAATAGCGGCATAGGTTCTGCGCTTCGTGAGCAATTGCAAATCAGCCCGTGATACGAAATCTGATTGGCTTACCGCCTATGTGTTAAGAAAGGCTTCAGAATCTATTTTAAAAAAGTCCAGGTTAGCGAATTCACTGATGAAATAAAGACCTTAAAATCAGGTCAACCGATTAAAAAAAAAGAAACTTATTTCACTTTATCTCTTTCTAGATGACATCGAAATTTTAGGAGCAGGATGTAGGTTAAGAAACGCTGAAATCTCCATAGAAAGCAAACATATTATTATATTACCAAATAGTAAATCTTTACGAAAATGATAATACCTCATTATCACGAGAAATATCTACACGGAGGATTATCAATTGCTATTAGTGGCAATAAGGAAAAAATACTAGAAATGAGTGCAAAGAATGTAATTAAAAATGCATCTGGAATTGAGTAAAATACTGCTGAGTACGAGCAGCAACATCAACCCGATTTATGGGAGAATTGCCTGCAAGTAGAATGATTCCAAGGAGAACCTTCTCAAAGGTCGGCGTTGATTATGCCGGTCCATTTGCTGTGGAAATGAAAAGGGGAAGAGGAATGAGGTTGATTAAATGCTACGGCTGTACTTTCGTTTGCTTAGCTACATTGGCCGTCCATTTAGAGATTGTCAAAGACTTATCAAGTGAAGCATTCCTATCTGCTCTGAAAAGATTTGCTTTGAGGAGAAGAAAACCTCAGGAAATAAGGAGTGACTGAGGAACTAATTTTATTGGTTTAAATAAAATCCTAAAAGAAGCAGTTTCCTCAGTTTACAAATCGTTCCCAACTTTAAACAAATTCAGGCATGCTATAAGGTATTTTTTCCTCCTTTCCGCATGCCTTCGTGGTGTGATTGGAAGCATACTGGACGCGTGTTCAAGAAGTCCAGGGTTCCAGACCCGGCGAGGGTAATGCACATATTTCACCTCCTCTGCTGTCATAATGTCTCTACAGTGTTAACTCGAGGCCAATAACACTGATCACCAGTGATACCAGTGACCTGACAGTTCTGACTTAATAGATATTTTATTACAGGAACTTCTTTAACAGCTATCCAGAACAAGATTTAACTGAAGTAAGATTGATTCCATTGGAAAGATGGCAATTAACAGATATTTCAAGGATTTTAGAAGCAGTAGCTATCTTTGCCAACTAAAGCAGTGCAACAAATGGGACCAACCTAACAGAAATATTCGTGTAAAAGACTTAGTTCTCATTAAAGAAGATAGTACACTTTTGCTATATTGGAAATTCAGACGAGTAATTGAAGTATTTCGAGAACATACATTAATGTCTGAGTGGTAAGACTAAAATCTGTGCGAGTAATTTAAACGTCCTGTTACCAAGTTGCGTTTTTTGCTAATCAATGAAGAAGAACATTAAGGCGCCAGATTTATGTTTAACATGGTATATTACTTTGATTGCTTATTGTAGTAATATTCTATTCATTTTTTTAGTTTAACACTGACAGATAATTTTTGAATACAGTAACCTATAGCCTCTTTTTCTCTTTTTTTATAGTTTCATAAGTGATTTGCATATGCACAAGATTTTATTGAGATTAATGTAATTCATCGGGAGGGAGGAGGATGTTTAATCGCCTCCGATTGCGGTGATTTTCGCTAGATGGAGCACCGAGCAGAAATGTAGTTTAGTTGCGTTATAGAACTTGGTGGGAGCGGTTACGCCAGAATCTCGGGCGTCTCACCGCTAAAGATATTAGAAGGAGATGTCTAATAATACTGGCTAATGGAATGTATTTGCAGAGTGGCAGATATATATACAGTAGTCTTCAACCAGTACTCCCAGCAACATTAAATTAATTGTAAAATTTTAACAGCATCGTAATTTGAGATTACTTTTTCCTACATTTCACTTTTAAATTATATTAAAGCTTAAGGTTTCCTTTTTAATTAAATTCAGTCTTATTGTACTAGTCAATTTCATAAATTTATTCAAATTTAACAATCATTGCGATAATATTCAGTATCCCAACATTTATATTTTCCATATTAATATAAAAAATAACAATTTTGGTAAAATTTTCAGCACTAACATTGAAAATTTCATAAATTTCCATTTCATTCAATTTTTGCATTTACTTAAGTCATAAAATAATTCAAAATTCTTAAAAATAATTAAAAATTTTAAGCAATAATCTAAAATTACAGTTGACATATCGATATATTGACTTTCAAGAACATAACTGAAATGCCTGAAATAATTTAAAATTCGTTATTAAATTTATTTAACATTAATATTCAAATTTAAACTTCTCATACCATAAAATTTGAATTTTTGTATTTTCCGAAAAATGGCATTGTGTATTTGAATTTAAAAATCGGATTAATTATTAGCACTTTCTTTGTGATGATTACAAGAGGTTTCTATCTGCACTAATTAATGAATGAAAAATTTTAAGCCTACAAGATAAGAGCAAGCATCAAGATCATTTAAGCATCAATATTAAGAGCATAAAATGTACTCAAAATAGTTAAATGCAAAACCACTTAAAGAAAATAGTGAATTTCTTTTTTTTGGCAATATTTTATTTATATTTTCTCCAAAGAATTGCAGAAACAAAGCACTTGCTGTAAAAGTTAAAATATATTGCACATATTTCTGTTTTCCTTCACTGACATAAAATGTAAATATATTCACTGGAAGATAAACGTAATTTTGTGTTTTGGTATGGCGAACGTAACACGAAAGGAAAAGAAAAAAAAAATTAGCCGGCAGTGGAATGTACTTCTTGTAAGCACAGACTAATGATCGGTCGGAGTCCTAAAGGGAGGAAGAATAAAAAGTTATAAGGGGAATCAACAGTTTAAGGTTATTAGCTACCTTCATTGCCCAACAAATCCACTCGACAATTACAGCAGTTTATAAATTTCTAAAAAATGACAAACTTGAGTACACTCCTCGACTCCCTCTTCATTTTCCATAGAAAAAAGGGGCGAGTCTCTATTCAACTGATCCGCGACAAGCCCTTCAACTTCTCTAATCGACCATCCCTTACGAAGATGGGTCAAGCGTTTCCAGCAAAAGAGGAATTGTAGCGAAGTCCTCGTGCTCTGTTTCCGTAATTCAACTACACTCATTTCCCACTTAGATGGACCTTTTTTATCTATTTCACTAATACTTTCTGTTTCTGTATCCAAAAACGTCAACGATAAATTTTTGACATCTAATTCCCCCAAATCCTTTTTACAACTAATCTCAGTCTCTTCTATAACGCTTCCAAAGTTTTTTTGGCATCTATGCTAGAAATCTCTCCAATAACAGATACACAGCCTTAACATGTAATTTCACCAAAGTAACATCTCAGTAGGTTCTGCTATTTAAAAGTCAACCAGATTGTTATCCAAAATAAACTCAGTAAAACAATTATTTCTTAAACTTTTCGCCCCAATTAATTAGGAACTCTACACAACAAAACCATTTCTTAGCCTTAAAATGTTTAACATTATGCATACAAAGGTGAATCTGTTTAGATTTAACCCACAAGCGGCTAGAGAGCAAAGTCGCATAAAAGTGGTAGCTCAACTAGTGTTCGATTCCGAGCAAATGGGGTAACCTTATGAGTGTTTACGTGGTTTTCTCTGTCTGTAATGACTATAAGAGCCAGTTTCCCTTAGAACGTAATCCATGAAGGCATCCTTCCTCTTAAACAGACATGTCTCGTGCTTTGCCATATTAAAAATAAACAAAACCATTAAAATGTATGCTTGGTCATCTTATTTTCACTAGAAAAAATTTTCTTACATGGTTTTCAGGTAAAAATATGTGTTTTTGTTAAATATTCTTTTTTTCCATTGAACTTTTCATTGTATAATTCTAATAGCTAACAAAGCTAGAATACTTAAAACACCGTTTCATTCCCCCAAAGTATAGATTTGAAAAGCTTAAGACAAAATTAAAATATGAGTACATCAAAGAAAAATAAACATTCACAATAAAAATAAAGCTATCATATAGCATAAACAAATGAATCAAGCACTATCCAACC
Organism: Stegodyphus mimosarum; assembly: GCA_000611955.2. Classification (NCBI taxonomy): domain Eukaryota; kingdom Metazoa; phylum Arthropoda; class Arachnida; order Araneae; family Eresidae; genus Stegodyphus; species Stegodyphus mimosarum. The sequence continues at coordinate 243,802 of KK119996.1, forward strand.
ACATATGCAATAATTATAAACTAATTCAGGCATAAAAGTTAAAGTAACCTTATCGATCCAAATATTCACAGTTTTAGCAATAGAAATAGCTACCGTAACCTCTCTACACCTCATTCAAAACTCTCATTCAAAGCCAAAAATATTTTAAATTCAACTTTGGCTCGCATTAATTTGATAGCCACTAAGCTCAATGAATGCATATTACAGCAATACTTATTTACACACAAAAACACACATGCAAAAAAAATATACCTGGAACATCTCCTCAGAAAATAGTGATCTCACATTATCTGCACGTAAAATACAACATAATCAAAACGCATATCTTCTTAATTAACATTAACCTAGCTTTTTAAAATTACTTGTTTACACTTTTCTGTAGGCTATTCAACCCTACCGCCTTTATCACACAAATCGATAAAGTAAATATTTACATCACGCACCAACAAAAATTTTTTCTTGGAAATAATCAAATTTGCATTTTCCAAGAAATGTAGAATTTTAAGTTTGCGACACGTTAATAAATATCAACAAAAAAAATATTTAATCTTAAATAGTTAAAGCGATCCTGTAATACCAGAATATAACTCACACATTATTAGCTTAGAATCCATGTTACATGTATTGGATGAAATTAATATTTAAATGCCTAAATTTCAATAGCATAAATGAATAAAAAAATTCCCGCTTTTAAATCAAGTATCTGTTAGTAATAAAGAACAGTTTTTAAAAGCTACAGCTTAAGAATATTCGCAGTTCTTATTGTGTCTGCTTGAAAGGTGTCAATTGTGTAGGAATATAGGATCGGTACTTACTCTCTAGGCATATGATGTCTGTAAATATACTTCAGAGATGGTTGGTTGTCTAGGGTCTAATAAACTAGCCAGATTTATAGATAATTTGAATATTTAATGAAAACACAAATAGTTACTACGAACTATGAAATGCATACATTCGCCGATGGAAATAGATGAGATTATTTACAAATGTAGAAAAGTTATCGTCTTTTACATGCAAGCGTCTTTCATCTTAATGCGCAATCGTCGCCTGCGTTCTCTCCAGCTGAAGGGGGAAAGTTCTTTCGCACAGCTTGCAGCATCATCTGATTATTATTGACGACGCCATCCCACAACTGCTCGTCCATTCTGACGGAATGCGACCTCGCATTATGGTAGTATGCATCTGGGGATCTGAAAAATAAAATTAAAAAAAACCAAAAAAAAAGAGTTTAGTTTGGATTAAATTATGCATCAGTCGTTATCGTCGTGAAATCTTTCTCTCAAAGTCATCTGGAACAGTCCGTCTGGATCCGCCTTCGTACACACGTCTTCTTAAAACATCATCTGGATACGTCTTAGATATCCTCAAAATTCATCATTTGAATGTGTCGTCTTAAAGCCGTCTTTCTTGACACATTTCCTCCTTAGGCATCATCTTCCCGCTTCTTTAAATTGTTCACGTCTTTTAAAACAATAGTCCATTAGTCAAATCGGGAGAAATTTGTTAAGTCGGGAAAAAGTCTAAATCAGGAATCATCAAAATAGGTATTTCATTATCGAAGACTTTCGGTTTTTTTCCTGGATCTTCTGAATCTCTTTTTTCGTTTCTTTTTTCTCACCTTCTTTAGTTTCGTTTGTTCCGTCTTTGCTTTCTGTATCAGCATCTTTGTCACCAGGTTTTCTGATTTACTTCTGCTTTTCAACCTTTTCCTCTTCTTCGATGGTCTATTTAATTTCTTCTTTTTCAGTGGTTTCTTTTGATTGTCTCTTGCAAGATATATTACTGAAATTTTTCTAATGGAATTAGCATTTAATTTATCATCTTTAGCAACTGACTCTTCTTCGAGAAAATGCTTCTTTTTGGAATCTTCTTCTGCAGTGGCGTTTCTCCTTGTTGGCTTCGAATCGAAGTGTACTGTGTTTTCGTGAGATTTCTCTTGCACTACTTTATGGTTCACCACATCATTTCCATTTACCAATCTGTAGAGCACGTCGTTCCGTAAGCTATAGTCTTCGTACGGCTTAGACTTCAAAACTTCTTTTATAACTTTTATATTTTCATCAGTTTCTTGCGCTTGAATTATCTTAAATGTTATACCATCTTGAATTGCCATACATATAGGGTTTCTACTCAAAGCGTCAACATGTCGCATACGGGTACCAGATCTGTGTTCGATTGTGTAATCGTAATCTTGTAACATTAACGCCCATCTAGATATTTTAGTACAAATGTCTTTCTTGCTCATAGTTTGTTTGAATGCATTACAATCTGTGACTATTTTAAACAGTATGCCCAATACGTACACTTTGAATTTTTTAAGAGCTTCTACGACTGCTTTAACCTCTAATTCGTAGCTCGAATATTTACGTTCAATGTCCGTTGTCTTCCTACTCATATAACAAACTGGATGCATCTGATTGTCAATTAAGGATTTTTGTAACAGAACAGCACCGTAACCGTCAGCACTAGCATCAGTGTGTATTTCCGTTTCTGCTTTCGGATTATAAATACACAAAACAGGTTCAGATGTCAAGATGCGTTTTAACTCGTTAAAAGCATAAAGTTCTTTACTTTCGAATTTAAATTTAGAATCTTTCTTCAATAAATCACTAAGTGGTTTTGCAATTAATGAATAATTAGGTATAAATTTTCTGAAATAACCAGTTAAACCTAAATAACTTTGAACATCTTTAACACACTTAGGTTCTGGAAAGTTAATTACTGCTTTGGTTTTAGAAGAAGAAGGATATAATTTCCCATCTTTAATTTTGTGTCCTAGCAATTCGAATTCGCGCTTCAAAAATTGACACTTCTTAATGTTTAGCTCTAATCCATATTCCGATGCAGTCTGTAACACGCGTTTTAATTTTTGAATTCCTTGAGTTTCATTTTCGGAAGGAATAATGATATCGTCCATATAGATTACTACAGTGTTATCATTTAAAAGATCACGAAATACATCGTAGATATATCATTGGAAAACGCTTGGACTGTTAACAAGACCAAAGGGGACTTTCAAGAACTCAAATTGTCCGTTTCGTGTTACGAAAGATGTGTATTTTCTACTCTCCTCCTCTACTTCAACATGAAAAAAACCGTTTTTCAAATCTAATGTAGTGTATACCATTGCTGTCTCTAATTTATCAATGACGTCATCAATTAATGGCAGAGGAAAGCGATCTCGAATTATTTTTTTATTCAGGCGTCGATAGTCCAAACATAATCTAAATGTACCATTTTTTTTTCTACTTAGTACAATATTACTTGAGTAATCCGAACAGCTTGGTTTTATAATTTGTTTATCTAACCATTCAGAAATCTGTTTATCAATTTCACGCTGCTCTGCGGGGGGAAAACGTCGCGGAGCGCAATAAACCGGAAGTTGATCTGTCAACACTATTCTCATCTTTAGGGCAGATGTTTTTATTTTATTCGGCTTATAATTCCTTACTAATTGCAGTATTTCATCTCGATGTACCCCGTCTCTAATATGATTTAAATCGATTTCCTCGTCGTTATAAATATCGCGAATGCACATCAAATAGTTTTCTGGTTGCAATTTTTTAATTTCGACTCCTTTTTCATTTACAGTTAATTTCCCTTGCCTTACAATATCTGTACCGATGATAGCTTGTAATAACATTTCGTTTTCTGAGATAACAAAAATATTTGATTGAAATGAAGAACCATCAATTTCGAATTCACCTTCAAATCTCCCTATAGGTTTAATTTTTCCATTGCCAAATCCCGTTAATTGTAATTAATTGCCGGCTTAAGTTCAGGAAAACCTATCTTCTTATGTATATCTTCACGAATTAATGTTACTTGGCTACCAGTATCTATTAAAGCATCAATTTTCAAATTACCTAAATTAACAGTTTTATACATTTCTTTCTGATGAGTCTGAGTAATTGGAGTTACAGTTTTGGCATCTTGGCTATTTTTAGGCGACGTTTTGGAACAATCTACGGCTTTGTGTCCAAATAAGTTACATTTAAAACACTTAAATCCTGTACTCTTATTATTACATGAATTCGATTTATGACCTATACTCCCACAGTTATAACACCTTAATTCTTTACTCTTACTAGGTATAGTGCGTACTTTATTTTGTGTGTTAGTACTTGAATACCCTTTATTCTTCGTATCTGGAACGCGAATTTTCTCATATATTTTTAATTTCTCTTTAAATTCAGAAATAGTTTTACACCCGTACAAAATAATTTTGTTGCTACTTGAATCAGGTATTCCATTAATTACATAATCAAGAATGGATGAATCATCAACAGAACCACGACTGGCTATTTCTCGCATTGCAATTAAATATTCAGAAAGGGATTCACTAGGTTTTAAATGTCGTTTCTGTAACAAATTATGAAGTTGTGCACTGTTTATTTTAGAACCAAATTCAGATAAAAGATTTTCTTTTAACTTGTCCCATGACATAATACCTTTCAAAGACCGAATAAATACTTTAGCAGAACCAGTAAGCAATTTTTTAGTAAACACAATCTTTTGTAATTCAGATAACTTAAATAACTTAAAAGATTCTTCTAAATCGCCAATGAATGATTCAACCGGATATATATCAGTGCCATTGAATTCTGAAACAGTTTCTAAAATGTCACGAAAATGTAATGAAATATTAGGCGTCTCAATGGTTTGGTCTACTAAATCATTTATAGGTGGTAAATCTAACCGAACAGAATTAATACCATCATCCTTATCAGAATCGTGAACACTTTCGTTTTCGGATAACTCATCATCGTCATCACTTTCGGATTTTAAAAGCTTAAAATCACAAAGACTCTTTAATATTAAATCACAGTTTTTATCAGAATTTGACTCATAGTTAAGATGTAACAAATTACACACAGAAATAAAATCGTTTGCAGTGAAAGTTTGAAGTAATTTTTGTTTCGTTTCTTCAACGTTAAAGTCAGATGGAAAACCACAAAAGTTACGTAATCTTGCTCTATTTTTCCTATCACCTAAAGTTCCGAATACAATCTGATGTAACAGTTTAATAGATTTTGTAGGCCCAGTTCTTAAAGAATTAGCAATTCTAGGTATGGAATTTAAAGTAGCCATCTTGATTCACAATACAGTAGAACACTATTCTTAGAAGTAACAATACGGTAATAATCGAAACAAACTTACTCGTTTTCTCTTGTAATATTCATCGTTATTCTTCCTAGGCTCATCGCGGCCTGAGCCCCCAAAATCTGTAGGAATATAGGATCGGTACTTACTCTCTAGGCATATGATGTCTGTAAATATACTTCAGAGATGGTTGGTTGTCTAGGGTCTAATAAACTAGCCAGATTTATAGATAATTTGAATATTTAATGAAAACACAAATAGTTACTACGAACTATGAAATGCATACATTCGCCGATGGAAATAGATGAGATTATTTACAAATGTAGAAAAGTTATCGTCTTTTACATGCAAGCGTCTTTCATCTTAATGCGCAATCGTCGCCTGCGTTCTCTCCAGCTGAAGGGGGAAAGTTCTTTCGCACAGCTTGCAGCATCATCTGATTATTATTGACGACGCCATCCCATAATTGTATGTACAGGGATTATGTGAATATATTAATTTAAAATTGACAAGCATTTTTTGATTTTCAACTTTCTCGTAACTTTAACCTAAATATTCTACATCTAGGTTAGATCGTGATAAGAAAAACAATGTAGAATTCTTAAGGCTGCACTATGGAAGACCGATAAATAATATAACTTCTAAACCATAAATATTTGTTTCTAATATTTCATTATATTTTTACACAAATATAAGACATATCAGTATCTGATAGGACGTTTAATTCCTTAAAAATATATTAGATCACATAAAGCATGCGAATTCTGAGTGAATTTATAAGATCCCGCCTTCGCGGTGTAGTGGTCAGCACACTCGGCGCTTATTCGAGAGGTCCCTGATTCGAGTCCCGGCGAGGGCATTGCTCATTTTTCCTCTCTCCTGCTTTGGAAAAATACCTAATGTCCCTACAAATTGCTACTCATATTCGTAATAAGCATAGGAAAAAAGAAAAAGGCGCTTGACCTGCTTGGAAATTATGTTGGCTGATATAAAGTCTTTTGGCAGTGCTACGCCATATCTTAGTTCTAAGTTAACATTTTCTTCCATAAAGGAGTATTGATGTGTAGCAAATGTTATACGTCACACTAACCTGCAAGTCCTGCACTTAAAAGCACACCACGTTTCACGAATCCAAACTCATTTTCCCACAATTAATAACAGAATCAGGAAAATCTAATGGTATCCACAAATCGGAATCAAAGAACATACTCAGGAAATAATCTTTGAATAAGACGCCGTAGACAGGTACACTATACACTGGTTGTCTCTCGTCTAGCCATAGACAGAAACAGATACTCCAGATTGGTCGTCGCCTATCTAGTCACAACCACAAAGAGAAACTCTTAATCTTCCTAGCTAAAGACCACGAAGACACATAAGAAAGAGTCTCTTCTTAAATATCAGTGGACTCGGACATTTGTCAGTTTGCTACGTAACACATCTAAGAAAGTAAAATGTTATACTACAGATATCAATTGTAATAAACTACGTTTCCTGTAATAAAATACTGGTCTTTGCATCTCTTTATAGCAGAATTATCTATCTTATTTCTGTTTACGATTTTCAAGGTCTGTGAAGTAGAAGATGATATCTATGATGTAGATGATTCTAATAGAAAGTTATGATAATTATATTGATGCATTGTATAAGACGAAATTTACCAGAGAGTCTTTTACAAATTGGAAACATTACATCTCAAAGTTTATTTAGGGAAATGTAATTCTTTATTCCCTTTAAATATAAAAAAAACCTCAATTAAGTTTATTTCAATGCAAAGTTTAGTATGGATTTCGCTTTTTAAAATTCTGAGTGTTTTAATGCCTTCACTGCGTTCTATAGGAATACAATTTTTAAAATGATTTTTAAAGTACTGCATTTTGCTTATGACTGAAGAATCATATTTTGTCAAAAATTACCAAACATCAAATTATCTTTTCAAAACAGATCAACCTCAGGAAATACGCGCTTTATCTAAAAAGATTTTATAGGAAATCATAAACCAAGTATATATTGCAAAAGATTGAGAACTCAATAATTATGAAGTAAAATTTTGTTTTATGGTTTGGAGTAAATAATATTTTCTCTCCCAAAATTTTGTTAACTTCAAGTATTAATGATGATAATTAAAACATGGCATTCATTGGGAAAGATATTTCAAATTTTAAATCATCATATAAAAGAAAGAATAATTTTTGCAAACAAAAATTTAGTTTCATCGCGCTACTGCACTGGAGAAAATTTAAAAATACTTTTAGAAATTGGGCCAGATGTTGCAGAGCATCAATATACGAAAGAATGTAGGTCTATTGCATAAAATTTCCCAAATTTTTCTTGATACTGCTGTTTATTTCAGTATAAGCCACAGTTCACGAGAACTATATTCATCGATCAAGGGAGTATTGGATTCCGGTTCTTTAATGCTATCATAAATATTCCTTCATATTCTTTATACTTTAATGTATTGCATAAACGAATCACAAATTTATAGTATGAGTTTGAGCATTTTGAAGATAAATGTAAAATCTATTTTTGAGGAACTTCCTATCGGTATTTTTATGTTTGTAATTTTAAATTCCCAATATGTCTAAATTTAGTAGCTCGATGTCAAATTTGTTTTATTAAATGGACTAAGTACACTAAATTAGTTAAAAATTTCAACGGGCATAATTTTTTTAAAGCTAAGTTTCGTATTCATTTTGAAACAGCATTAATTTTGCTTTCTTAGTTTGAAATAAATTATAGATTGGATGATACTGCGCACTCCCCCATAGGAATTTGGAGTTACCCCTTTGTGTATAAGACCACTGATTATTCTTAGCTTGTCCCAGGTTATTTTCTCTGCAAATGAACAGTTTGACTCTGATTTTTTGACGTTTTTGTAAACTTAACGCAGACCAAATTTCTTTAGGAAAAACTGTGTGAAACTATTGAAATTAACCCTCCTAAGTCATATTTATACATACTGCTCGGTGAACTGACTTAACCGAAGCCAAATGCTTAATGCTCAATTTCACTGCAGACGTCGGTCTCTGGATTATAAATACAATGATTTTCTCAACAGCCTGACTAGATATTTGAACAGGGCTAAAGCCGAAGATCTAAGAGATTTTTCGGTGCATCTGTATTTCCGATGAGCCTTACGTATATATGGTATTGGTCCGGAAAAAATGAAACTGTGTTGCTAAAACAAACGACATTTTCAATATACAATTATACCAAGAAAGATTGCAAGTGATCAACTAGCATGCTGTAATAGAATTCCACAGTATCCGTATATCTTATCATAATAATTATCTCTCCACGTATATTAAAGTACTCAATACGTCATCACAGAGCAACCCTGAAAAAATATAGCTTGAAGAATTGTAACATATAAGAGTAGAGAGATTGTGCTCATTTTGTTGGTGTTACCTAGGACGATAGTTAAATGATCGGAACTTGTTGAATTAAATTCTTTAAAAACTTCATTATTTTTACTTTTGAAAATAACCTGTTGTTTTTTAACACTTTGTTAAAAGTCCGATATTCCTTATTTTATAGCCTCCTGTTAGTTTTATGGTACAGGAAATCAGATAAGTCTGATTAAACAACTTAGTAATATTCTGTAACATTTTTTCCTCCTAACACATTTAAGTATCAACGTAGTATTTCAACACACGTATCAACACTTTTAAGTATCAACACATTAACGTATCAACACATTTAAGTATCAAGTGCAATCAGTAACGTCACTAGAGTGTTGAATGATGGTCTATAGCTAAGGGTTTTTTTATACGGGCATGACACAATCTGTACATTTACGTTTTAAACTCCAGCTCTGAGTTTGAATTTGGTCCGCAACATCGTTTCGTTTCGATTGCTATATGCTTATACAGTCATTGGACTTATCGATAAGCAAAACAACGTTAGTATTTACTAGTGTTTCGCTGGTCGTCAGAACATGTATCAATGGTGTAACCCTTGGGACATTTACTAACTCAGGATACTTTTGGTGAGCCCAAGTCATTCAGCAGTGAAAGGATAAAATATCTTGCATGTGTTTTTCCTACAATATATCCTTGTTTAAAGCCGCAGAGGTAATTTTTCTCACACGCGATATATTTTCGACTTTCACTTGCGTTGTCTCCTGGTCCTCGACCTAATTAACGACACTGCGCTCTTGACACAATATACAATCCGTGTGATCATTTGCTCTTTTAAAATTTCCTTATTTGTTAGTAGTATTGTGATCCTCGAAATATAACTATAGAGAATGTCACAAAACTGTGGTCCGAACCACAACGGATTGCCACTCACGGCAAGAAATTTTTATTTCACCGATGTAAAGTCTAAGACTTCCGATGCCGTAGCAGTAAAAATCGACGTTAGTTTATGCTATTCGTCGTCGACGGTGCATTCTGCTGTCTGACGTTGAATAGTCTGGGTGACAGTAGCCTGATAATAAATATTAACGAAACTTTTTATTAAGAGGAGATGTATTCAGTTTTGTATCGAAATCTGCCTCTGTTTTAGCAAATTTTACGCAATGCTTACAAATTCTATCCGCGTTACTAAAAGGCGTTTTCTTTCGGCAGCCTCTTCAGAGGTTGGTGATAGGCAAAACGGAATAGAGTACTCTAGAATTCCATTCCATCCTGCAGCTGTTTCTCCTACTTGGGATGAAACTCGAGCCGCTATCTGCCGTGGTGTACTTTACTTTGATTACACCATAGAGTCATTAGATTTGTCGAAGCAAGAAACAGGCAGAAATTTCAGTGTCCTTGCTGGGACTCGAACTCTGGTCCTTTCGATTGCTAACCGGACGTGCTTTCCAATTACACAATGACGGCACTGGATGAGAAGTGAAAATATTTCAGTTCATTTCTTATATATAGCTTCTTTTAATGAAAGAATTACTGCTTATTAAGGTATATTTCACCCTCTTTGGTAGTATATTGATCTGAAATCCTGAATACTATATGTGTATTTTCTCCCTCTACATAAATATTCTCGATATCATGCATTACGTTTTCTATCATCGAGAATAAAATAATCCTCAGAATGAAGTATAAATTTTAAATACATATGTACACTTTTGAGTTCACTGAATCTGACAAAATGCAGTACCGGATATCTTAGTCGACTTAAGAATTATTTGAAAGTGTATGCTAATTTAGCATATATATATGTATAGGCTTTTCCTGCAGTTCAACAATATAAAAACTTTATAATTTGAAGCTAATAACTTATGAAATAGAAGTACAGCAAAGAAAAAGAAATGAGAAAAAAACCTATCCAGCATTCCTACTAGTTAAAAATTTTCATTTGATGTGATTTCTCAGCTATCACACTGAATGGCAAGTGTCTGGTAGTGTTTTGATAAATATATAGAAAATTTTTAACAGGTACACTGTACTCGATTTCTCAGGACCTTCAGATGTATCGGGAAAATCATTTATCAAAGCTAAATTATTCTACAAGAAATGAAAGTGCGAGCTCTGTTGACAAGCGGGTTTTCATATTCAAATATATTAATGTCCACTTTAATACTGAACACATTTCCTATTCCTTGATGTTTTACTAAGCCAAAGCTTTGTATTCATTAAACAAAGCTTCATTTTTGGCTTCTTAATACTCAGGGGTATAAATTGCTTATTTCTTGATTTACTTTTTGTTTCTTTTCAAATTTTTAATTCAGTGCTTACCTCTGAAGTCCTTATTTGAAGATAAACGTGACTTATTACAGTGTAGTCCTACTCACTAAAATGAATAAATGGAAGTTTGCTTTTTCATATTTGCTGTAAGTATTGAATTAAATCTATATTTCACTCTGTATAGCCATATATAGTCGATCTTTTATTTCCGCAATTGTCTGCCACAAGTAAGACAAGCATAGTCAGAAAAATAGGCAGGTAGCCCTCAAGCGCTTTCCCATAATCAAATAAACCTAAACAAAACTTAATCAGAATAAAAAAAACTGTACCGGAAGCTCAGTAAAGCAATCAGTACGTCGCCTAATGCATCTCGCATCATGGAAAAGTATTAACAAGAAAAAATAAATCTGGAAGATTTTCAAGTGTGTGATATGCAATGGTTACGGAAACAAACCATGCAGATTCAGTTACGAAAAAATTCCGCTACTTATAATATTTAAATCACTGACCGTGTTACTTGTGTTTATTTCAAACCTTGATATCTAAACTATGATTTAAACCTTTGATAAAACTTCTCCTTTCCGTAGTCTTCACCAGAATGCAAATTAGTTGCTTTGTGTATTTAAGCTGAGTGTTTGAATGTTTAGCTTAGAGCTTCTAGCAGCCGAGTCTTACTGTTACTTACTGTCACCAGCGGTCTGCTTAAGTTGTATTCCAGCTTTAGCGTTAAAATGCGCGCCATCATCTGTCTGAGCCAGCTTAAATAGCCTATTTTATTACCAGTCTTAGACTACGTTCTCTACATTTGAAATTTAATTTTCTGTTATGTTAATTTAGCTACCCGCAAGTATCGGAGGTTCATCTGTCCCACGAGCTATGGCTTTCTGTTCATTTAAGAGTTAAATAAAAAGAGCTATTTGAACTTTCCCACGATTTTTGTGATTCGCTTCGGGTAAGTCATAACCCGCTAACAGTTTAATAGGGTCTGCAGCACTTTGACCCAAGCTTCGTAAATATAGTAAAATTCTACAAAATAATATGAAAAACCAAGAAAGTATCAAGTATATATTTTCACTGCTCAAAAAGAAGTCTTTATAAGTTTATCTAAAGCTGGATGAACAAATGTTTAGAAAGCTATATTTTTCTGCACATTTCGCTTTTAATTACCACAGATTTCACTATTTAAGTTCTGCAGAATTACAGAATTGTAGAATCAGCTGGATTATATTACCAGTGGCAAAGAGCGTGTGCTTGAATGCTTTTCATCATACGTCATTAAAATATTATAAATATGCAGCACTTCGTGTTAGCAAATCTATCTATAAAAATGATACCTCTTAGAGTAATATATGCTTATCTCGTACTTTAACATTATTAACTGAAAAACAAGCTTAAAATTCTTATCTGTCTTAAAAAATACATCGGTTTCTAGTTACATGTGTTATGGTTTGATTTATTTAATTATGACAAAACAATCAAGGGCTACCTGTCTAAGGGGAGGGATACCTTCGTGGAGGACATTCTAAGAAAAACCTGGTTCGAATACGCGTTGCACATGGGGAAAACCACGAAAATGCCCATGCAGGCAACCCGTTCTCCGAGATTGATACAGAGGACCGAACTACCAGCGTTCAGCGATTTTACCGCTCAGCGGCTTACAAACATTATTATATTTATCTGCATACAAATGTTCTGTGTAGAAAAGCTCATGCTTTTTACCAAATAAAGTGTACATAAAGAAGTCTTGCACTGATATCTTAAAGTTTAGTGTACATAGGTTTCGGGCTATGCAAAGTTTTCAACAAATTTAGCATCACTAAAGAAATAACCATGAGACAAATAATATACAGCATTCCACTTTTAATAGTTATATAATTGATCTAAATGACATTTTTAGGTCCGCGGTTTTAATAAAACTAATGGAATTCGTGATAAGTTGAAAAAATATTTAACATAAGAAAAAATTAAGGTGATTTTATGGTTCTCATATCTGCCCAAATGATAGCGGACCTGTCAGTGTTAACAAACCGTGAGATAAATTTAATTTTGATACACATTCAATGTATTTAGTGTATGTTTCAAATGAGATTTTGATTAATGATTCCGATAAATTGTATGAAATGCTATTTAGTTTGAACATTAAAGAAAAATTATTGGAACTTAAATCTGAAAATTCGACTTAAGCTCATTTGTTTCAAAAATGTCAACATAAATTCAAACATTTTACGTATTCTCATTTTTGGTAGCCACTCTTGTTAAAGAAATGGAAGAAAAATGAGTTGGAATTTTAAAAAACTACATTGAAAGAAAATGAAAGAAAAACTGCAATTTTGTATGCGTTGTGCAGAGAAAAAAATTACAATAATTTGAAGACGAGTTGCTCTTGATAATTTCCAGCAACAGTTATTGAGCATAAACGCATTTCATGAAATTATTGAATTCCTATGAAAATACATTTAAATTAATATAAATTTCAGCAATCAGTTTTCGAACAACGCTTTTTGAGTTGTTTTAAATAGTACAGTCTTAAGAATAATTTGTTTAATTGACATGCAGCCATGTAGAGATGCATGTAATAAGACATAGTTTTAATACATGCACATAATAGTAAAGGTCTTAGCTGGATTAAAGAGCTGAATAATTTCAATGTTGCATTTTCATTGTGTTTTAAAATGCTGAATAGAACTATCAAAAGGCATTTTTTTTTGTTGGTATATGCAGTTAAAATTTAATTTTGGCTTCAGAGGTAAATTTTATGAAGTTCAGGCTATTAATGCATTCATAAATATTGTAATCATGCATAATATTCGCTTTATATGTTCATTTGTAAATCATGTGTCTCAACCAGTCCTGTTCTGCGACTCCTTTTCATTCCATTAGTAAATACATATACTAGTGTTCCTCTTACAGTGAACTAAAACATCCAGGTTTCTGTACAGCCTGGATGTAACCTGGATTTTGTTATAATGGGACAATATTCATGAAACAATGAACATTTTACTATACCTCATATGAAGGTATATACAGATTCTAAATAGTTATACTCAGAAAATTTCAGGCACCACAGCATAATAAAATAATTTTAATTTATGCAAACATATACATGCATAAAAAACAAAATACTTTCACGAATTCACAACAGTACCTGAATGCAAAATGAATGTGTACAAAATACAAGCAAATATGAACAAAATAATAGCATTATAATATTAATTAAAACAAATTTATATGTAAATTTGTGACAACATAAATGTTTACGTATGGTTACATGTACTCCCAAAATTGTACTAATTTTAATACTGCAATTTCAGTAATGATGATCTCAAAGATGTCAATAATCTCAAAGACGATTACGCTTATGTGAAATATAAACAATCACATTTCATAACTTTTAAAATAATCCTCACATCAGAGCAAATGTTTACTTATTTGCGGGCCAGATTTATTTACTTAACCATATACCTTATTCCTTAAATTTTAGGAATAGGGTTGGAAATTTTACACTGCTAAAGAAACTGATCTGAAAAAGTATTTAATTTCCAATTTGTAGTGAATAATGAAAAATACTTAATATGTATAGATTAAAACTAAGTATTCAAAAAGCTGCTCTGTTGGCGTGGATGTAGAGGAGCTACAATTTAGGACCGGGCTTTAATCCCGGAGAAGCAATGGATACTTTAAGTGCATAGTCTCTTTGTAGAGTGGGGCACCTAAAATACTCTCGAAACAAAAGATCTCTCGAGAAGTTTGCTGGTAGGCGAGGAAGCGTGAGAGACCTCCTTATCCGTTTCCAGACTGTTTTCCTGGGATGGAACTTCACCTCTGTAGCATGTATAATTCGATCACCCTTATGGTGCTGCACCTTGGACAACTTTTTCAACGACGCCATGGCTAAATGACGCATGGGCTTTGACCATTCTTGGCGAGTGCATTAATTTGCAAATGCGTGACACTTGAAACAACAACAGTATTTAAAAAATCTTACCAAAAATATTAAAGAGGTTTTATAACTAATGCATATGTTCAAAGTGCTCTAGAGAAATAATTCACTAAATCATGAACTTTATATTAAATCAAAAGAGAGGCCACAGAAGCGAAAATGGTAGTTTTGTTTGCAATTAAATACAAAAAAAATATTCACGGACACTAACACTTACATGTACATTTTTATCATTTTTTTCGTATGCATGTGTACATATTTTCGTCATTTATGCCCGAGTTTAAAGAATTGCTGGTACAAGTCATACTCGAAATAAATAGATGTATATAACAGCAAAATTGAATATTTCCATAATAATCACACATATTTAAGCTTAAACTTGCATTAAGGAATAAATATTTTCTTCAGTTCTAGACGTTTATTTAAGAGTTTGTAAAGCGAATTCGTCTGGAATTTGAGTAAAATATGTGCTATTGGATGAAATATGTGCGATTGTGAAGAATTCGGTGTCGAGAAATCTGAATATTTATTTTTATAAATGAAATTATATATGTTAATAAATATGGATAAATAAAAATTGCATTTCACATTAATAAAGAAAAATGTTTTAATTTTCTGAAAACATTTATGAAAATGTAATTCAATGTATAACGTGACTTTCTGCCTTAAATAGGCGAATCATTTTCTTTTTTTCCCTCTATTGCAGATTATGCTCATAAATGGAATTTAAGTACTCAGTTAGTTGTATCATATTCAACCTTGGACTATCGGACTCAACACGGAAATAGGCTTTAGAATTTCGAAAATTTTAAGCATCTCTATTTTTTGCGGGGGGGGGGGGGATACTTAGCAGATGTAGAGCGCTTTTGGGTGCCATATAGTCCAGTATAACATCCTGTTTAATGCACTATTCAATTTAAGAATTGAACAAGAGATTTCCAACATCACGATTCATTAACAAAGTTAGATTCCTTTGTATCTTGCTTTTTCAGTCTTCACTCCATCGGCATTTTGGTAAACGCGTTGCAAATAAATGTCATCCTATAGGGAATATATCTCGTAGTTTAACCGAAAGCGAATTGTTTTAGATCAAAATCATGAGAGAAATGTTAATTATGTTGGTTTTTCTTTTCTGTATTGAATAAAATGGGATATTATACTTTATATATATTCTAAAGCTTACCCTGCAATTCACTGGTCGTTTAATAAAATTTTGATTTCATAAGTTAACGTAACTAAAATATCTATATGTTTTGCATATATATTGATTATTGCCGTCATTTGATATCACCCTGTTTAATACTGGGTCTTCTAATTTGATGTTTTTAACTGTATTTTATTTTAATCTGTGTTGGGTGTGCTGCGTTAACCATGAGGCCGATCATTGTCGGCCAGGAGGATTACAGGACACTCGTATATTACATCTCTCTGTTTCATATGAGAATGTTGAAATATATTAGAACTTTTACTGGGTTTTATTAGTTATTAATCCTAACAAAAATGTACGATAACGAGAGATTAATGCGAATTTTAAAGTATTAATCAGCTAAACTGATATTGAAAAGATAATAATTCCTAAATGAAGATATGGTAATTAACGAACTTTATAACGGGAATAGCGTTACGTGCATTTATAATATTTAAACGAATTATATTTCATCAAAATTAGCTTTAGCCGGAGTAAAATATCTTCCGAAGTCAAATAAAGTACGTTCACGACTTTCCTGTATTTTAGAGAACCCATCTATAAATAAGTAAGGTGAAAGAATTAACATATTAAATCCTAAATAAATTTCATAAGTAACAGCCTATGCATCTCGTTTATCCTGAAATAACCCATATATTTATAGTTGAAGAATTTTTCATTATCCTGTCGAGATAATTTTATTGTAAGTTTTACAATGCCTCGTTGATTGTTCATTGTAGCTAATTTGAAAATTTTATTAGGCATTTTTATGTAAATCCCCCGGATAGCAGATTTGTCTGAAACTCTTTTTGCTTCAGTTAAACATAGTTTTCTTATTAAATGTGAGTTTGCTGTAATAGCGTATTGCTGAAATGTAAGAGGAGATTAGATATAATACCCAGATTTTTTTCTATATACTACTACCATAAGAAAGAAAAACAATGGAAAGAATAACTGAGGTAAACATAAGTCTTCTCAATATAATTCTTAAATATTATGCTAAGCAAAGCATCTTGTATCAGGGCTAGTAGACGTTTAGAACTACATTATAAAGGAGCAATAGATAGATATAGATATAAATATGTCGCTACTGTAAAATCAAAATCAGTTTTTAGGTGTTTATTTTAAACACTTTTTAAAGGCTTTTGTGATTTGAAAACGCGATATATTTACATCAGTAGTTCCTACTAGTTAAAATCATGTGTCTTATAAATAAATAGAAGCTTCACTAAATCGAAAAATATCTAATTCAGTTCTATGTCGGGAAGAATTTATACTAAAGTCACTATTTCTAATAGCTATATTATGAAGTATACTCGTACAAAGACTGGAATGTAAGAATTCCGTTTTGAATACAAATAAACGACCTGGAATTATTCGATGAATAATTTTAAGGGGAAGAAATGGCATAAGTATTTTAAAAAATGTAGAGTTACACGCAAAGTTTTGAATTCGTCTTCTCATTTTAACACTAGTCGCAGAAATGTAGAATTAAATGGTAGTTTTATGTAATCAAAGAATGAGCTGCGTGATTTTATCATTGACCGCTTTTACGATAATCATCTTTACAGAGATATAAATTCTAAATAAACGTAGTTTCGTTGTTTTCAAACCACTGTTACCAAAGACCACTTATAGTTTAATTTAAGACCAGTCTGCATTATTAAATGATCCTTCTATAGCCTTACATCAGATGCATTTGTGAAAAATTATATTCATGTACTTCAACAAAATCATATACCTTTACTTTGCAAATATATGAAAGTTAGAAGATACTTTACATATCCGGAACATACGAATAATTTTAAAATTCAATATAGATCGAAATATTAGAAATAAAGGCTTCTATAAACGTGCATATAATCTTTGTACGAAAGATAAACAAATATTAATCTTCAAGAAAGAAGTAATATGCTATTCAAATGTGTAACATTTTAACTAAGACCCTCTTGTAATTTTTATTTGAAACAACTACGGAAACTGAAGAACTGAAGCAATTTTGTTTTAGCATAAAGAAAATATAATTTAACAGTATGACAAAAAAATTCCTTTGCAAATATTTTTTTTTCAAAATTATTGATGGAGAAATGAAATCATAAGAGACATAATTTTCGAAAGATTCCAAAAGAAATAACATAACATACTAGGCAATAAGCCGTAAAATTGGAAAAAAATCCTCTACGAAAGCATAGAATGCACTTACACACAAAAAGGAAAATTTGCTTTAAAAGGTCTGAAAACCAGTGCCAAAAAGTACGAAATGTATGCATGTCTTAATCTTGAAAATATTTGCCGAAAAACCGAAAATAAGTAAAAGTAGTCTTAAATATGCTTAATATCTCAAGTGTCCATTTCTAATGTGTTACATCATGATTAGGGAAACCTTGGACCTCAAAAAAGTAATAAAGCCAAACTGAAATACTGGACAAAATTTATTAACAGCAGTAATTGGTGAAAAAAATATATAAAATCAATTTTGAGTTTGAATACTATGAGATAGAAAAGTTTTAACCATTTTTAACCCGCGGGAAGGCGCGTGGGGTGTATTATACCCCACCACTACAAAATAGTGGAATATTCCCAACTTGTGAAACCGCAATTTTGTACCCCTTTCAGTAGCTGAGTTTCTAGTAGTGTATGACCTTCAGATCCGGTTTACTGTTGCATATGTGTTTCAGAAAAAGATTTATTGGCATTTGTTGGAACTGGGGTATGACACACCCCACGCGCCTGTCCACGTAAGTGTTTTCCTGACGGAATAGTTATTTCAGAAATTAAATTCTAGAGTATAACAATAAGTATTTCTAATCGCAAGGGATTTTAAAGTAGCTAAAATTATATTTTTAAAGATATTTTAGTGCATTATGGCAAAAAGAATGAGTCCCTATGAATTAGAGATGCAACGGCTGCGAGATTTATTAGAAACTGTTGAAAGTGATGAAGATTGCATTTCGGAAATTGAAAGTGATACTGACATTGAAATATTTAGTGAACATAATACAGATACAGAAGAAGATGATGAACTGGATAATACTAAAGATGATGATGATTCTGATGATTTTGTTGGAAAAGATGGAAAAACGGTGTGGAAAAAAAAGAAATTTAGGCAAAATGTAAGAGTTCGTTCGCATAATATTATGACTCATCTTCCAGGACCTGTAAGAGAAGCCAGTAATGTGACTGATCCCTTTAGTAGTTGGAATATTCTTATTGATAATAGTATATTGTCAATAATTGTAGAATGTACGAATTTATATATTTCTGAGATAGTTTTACATTATAAACGTGAAAGAGATGCAAAACCTACTGACGTGGTCGAGATAAAAGCAGTTATAGGACTTTTATATTTATGTGGTCTTCACAAGTCATCACATCTCAACGTAAAGGACCTTTGGGCTACTGACGGTACAGGTATTGAAATTTTTCACACAACAATGCCCTATAAGCGATTTTTATTTCTTTTACGTTGCATGCGTTTCGACAAATTGCTAGACAGGCCACAGAGAAAACTCTTTGATAAATTAGCCGCAATTAGAGATTTCTTTGAAAAATTTATTTCAAATTTCAAAGATTCTTATAATTTAGGTGAGTACGTCACTATTGACGAGAAACTTGAACCCTTTTGAGGCCGATGTGGGTTCCGGCAATATATGCCGAACAAACCAGCAAAATACGGAATCAAGATTTTTGCACTGGTAGACTCAAGAACTTTTTATACTTCTAATATGGAAATATACTGCGGTACACAGCCAGTCCAGAAATATACTGCGGTACACAGTACTAGTCCATCTGACGTTGTGAAAAGATTAATTCAAGCACTGCATAAATCTAGCAGAAACATTACTACAGATAACTGGTATACGAGTTACCCACTACCTGCGGATCTTCTAAAAGAAAAGCTGACACTTGTAGGAACAATGCGGAAAAACAAAAGGGAAATTCCTCCTACTTTTGTTACTTCTAAGGGAAGGGAAATATTTTCTACACTTTTTGGTTTTGAAAAAGATAAAACATTAATTTCTTATGTTCCTAAAAAAGGAAAAACTGCTCTTATGCTTTCAACATTACATAACGATGATGCTATAGATGATACTACTGGAGAAAATAAAAAGCCAGAAATGATATGTTTTTATAATATGACTAAAGGAGCAGTGGATACGGTAGACGAAATGGGAGCAAGCTATTCAGTTGCCAAAATAACAAGGAGATGACCAATGGTAATATTTTTTCTGCTCTGAATATTGCTGCAATAAATGCTCGAATCATATTGCTTTCAACTGCTAATCCACCAACAAGATATAGAAGCAGACGCCTGTTTTTGAAGGACTTAACATTGGAACTAATTAAAAATCGTATTCAACAAAGATCAGATATTAATACGTTAGCGAGAAATTTACGTACGGCGTGCAAAAGAAGAGCAGAAGTTTCTACGAATAATTCAAACGAATCTATAAAATTCGAAATAATTAAGTATAAAAGATGTGGTGAATGTCCTCAAGCTAAGGATAGAAAAACTCGAATGAGATGTATAAAATGTGAAATCTTTCTTTGCCAAGAACATATTAATGTATTATGTTCAAAATGTAACCAGATAAAATAAGCATTGTGCATTAGAGATGCAACAAAACTTAAAGGTATGATGTCTGTTTTGTTATTATTTTCATTTATTTTTATTTTAACTCTATAAGCTTAATATTGGAATTAATTTTTGGTAACCTAAGGTTTATTCACGTATAATAAATAAGAAAACTGATTTAAAACTAAATAAAATATTTTTTTTATCTTATTTTAAATATTGGGGTATGTGAAACCCCACGCGCCCGCTCAAGTAACTTTTCTTGGTGCGCCTTCCGCCGGGTTAATTAATCCTTAATTTCTTTATGCTATTAATCTGGTAGAATTCAGACATGTGGCTCTGTTGATACTTCTGTAGCTCTTTGACAAAGAGATAAAAGAATTTTTATTTCGTATTAATTTACTTTTATTTCATTTTTGTTTTGCAAGTTTTTGTATTATATATTATGTTATTTTGGGCTTTGTTAGTACGTTTATCAACAATATAATGACATTATTTCTGAGTAATTTAGTTCTTTCTTATATTTATGTATATATACTTGAATTGAAAAAAATACATGTAGTAAGGCCTTAAAATATTTTCTGCCCATAATGTTGCTATAATATAATTTAAACTTATATTTTTAACTTAATTTATATATATATATATATATATATATACATGCACGCATACACATACGTATTTGTATGTAATTTATTATTTTAGTAAATATGAGGCAACTGAACGCATGTTGATAAGCTAGGAAACTTTATTTGTAAGATACAGATCTGAATGCATTGTAAGTTGTTTGATGGAAATGAAAACGCTCTACCCATTAATTTTTTAGGTTGGAGAAACTTTTCTTGTCCAATTTTAACCGAACTGTTGAAACCTCAATTAAAATTTTACAAGTTAATAAATAATAAGGCATAGCTGAACTGGGTTTTCAGTATTATTTCACAATATTTGGCGTCTATAAAACTACGGTGAATATTATTTTTAACCAGATTTATAATGAAAGATTTGAGAATAATTACTTACAGTCTATTAAATTGCAGTATTATACTATCATCCAAGCAGATTCATAATTTATGAAGTAATTTTCCTTTCACTTATGTAGAACTGACAACATCATAAGATTATTTGTGCTTCCAAATAATGTTTCAAATTTATGACTTTCTAACATACGCTGCTTAAAAAATATTACTCTTCTTGTCAGCATCTATTTAATTTCTGATTAATATTTTATCGCTCACTTGAGTTTTACATTAAACAATTGATGCCTTTAGAAATATTTTTGCTATACCGACTTATTATTTTTTTATTTAAGCTGAATAGGCTGAAGTAAAAAGCTGTCATTTTAAGACAATTAATGCACAAAGTGGTTTTGGAATGAAAATATAGTAAAAGTTTCTTCTCTGTAATTGTGAATGATTTACAATATTATTGAATACTTTCCAGAACTTCAGAAAAATCTCTTAATTACGTGTAGGAATTATTCTAATGTGTTAAATTATAATTTTTGAAACAGCACAGATAAACTCTAAATTGCAAATAAATAACGCATTATATAGTTAAGGAATAGGATTTAAAAAAAATTTAAAAATCAATAATTATAAAAGTATACTAAATGCAAAATAATTTGCATTTTTTGGAAAGGACTACAAGGAACACGTTTTACGTAGGAATTTCAAGCAAAGCCCCTAAAACTTAAATGTGATAAAGAATATTTTTATAAATTCTGTTAAAATAGCATTCTGCGTGAAAAACATTTAATGTCGTTCCAGTGAATGGTAATCAATTGTTTACTCATTTTTTATAATGGACTTTCATTTGTTCTTAGAAAAGTAGAGAACGTCTTGCAAGATTTGATTAATATAATAATGTACATATTAAATATAAATGTCTTTGCCAGATTTTATTATGTTATTTTGAATGGTGATGGAATTTGAAACTTATCTTTTCTGTTGAACATTGACTAATATTCATTGCAATAAAGGGATAGAAAGCTAAAACAAGAGATTTCAAGTCCGAAAGTATAAGAAACGGGAACGTTCCGATCTTCATGATGGGAACTACTGCAGCTGCAAGGTGCTGCTGCCTGAAAGCCGAATATAATCCTTTAAGCTAGCAGAATTCATTAGGTAAAGTACTTAGTTAATAAATATAGACAAAAATATATCCTTAGATGGTAACGGAAATGTTTTAAAATACCGTAATTATTATAGAAAATAATAGCTTCGATGCAATTAAACTGATACATCAGTAACAAAAATTAATACAAATGAGTGCACATACTGTATACATACATACTAAAGAAAAAATATTGGTATATGTTTTTTCATGTTAGATATGGATATCCTAATACTCAGAAATATTAGGAAACTCTATATCTTCTCTCTTTATAGCAAATCTAACTGTTTATATGTACACGCAATATATACAGATAAATAAGTATATATTTAAAGACGTGAAAGAGGCATGCATATATGACATGCCATTATCATTGCACACATATATACACATATGTGTGTGTGTAATAAAAATTTTTGAATTTGTTGTAGAAAATGACGACGCTTTCATAATATGTTTGAGTATGTTGTAGGTGTTGATACTTAAGGTACTGATGCTAGAGACAATTTTTAATTAGATGCAGTTAGGCATTTGACGCGTATCTTTATGACAAATTAAAAAGCTTTTATCATATATATATTTCAATCTTTGCATACTTTCCAAAGGAGTGCAAATATAAGCAGTAACGTTATGTGTGAATAAGCAGTTTTGAGTTTTAATATCTGTGCTTTGAGAGTGGGGATGTTTTGATATATATATATATATATATATGTGTGTGTGTGTGTTTGTGTGTGTGTGTGTGTATTCCTTTAGCGTAAGTAAAGATTTTTATCCTTTTTAAAAGAAGGAAACCAGTGAAACAAAATCTTTTACTTAGGAAATAAAATATGATGCAGGGGTCAAGTGCAAATATACTTCATTGTTAGATGAGCTTTTAAAAACAAAACAAAACAACGACAGCAAAAAAAAACGCTTGTTTGTAAAACGAGTTTTAAGCAGAATAACTCACATAGACTTAAGGGAGAATACTTTGAAATTTTGCCATACACTATCATGTTTACAAACTCTAGCATACTTGCAATAAGCATTATGTTCATTTATTTTGAAACTTTTATAATGATATAAATGTAGTTATATTAATGTTCAGTCAATCGAGGTATCACTTAGAGCACTGCAAGGAAAGTGTTAAAATACAGATAAAAAATTATTAACACATAGTATACGATAGTCCCTAGGAGATTCTGTAAATGCTTTAATGCTCTTTTAATGTAAATGATAATTTATCCCACATACTTTCCTAAAATGCTCCCCGGAGTTTTCACACAGACATTTAACTTTCAGCCTTTTCCCGAAGATACTAGATGACGCTCCAGTCTTGTTCTAGTGATGGTTTTGGGATTATTCTGTAGGAAATTAACAGAATTACCGCGGAAAGCGCTTTGCGCTTAAGAGAAGTATGGATATATTATTGGAGCTTCAAAACAATCATTTGTATACCCGCTTATAACATTTTTGGTAGGAAAACTCTACCGAAAATCTCTTGAAGTTGCAATATTTCTATAAAGCAAGATCATTTTTCTTATGAAAATATTCTTTTCGAGTTTTATATCAAAGACATATAAAGTTTTTTTTTAAAAAAGTAAGTAAAATAAATATTTATCAGGACAATGAAATCTCGCTTGTGTGAAAGTGCATTTTTTGGAAATTATATACTTGATAACAAATTCCATAATATAGTAAAATAATATCTATAAGTGCCAAATACCTACAGTGATGTTTTTAACTGTAAAAAAATCCCTTTTTTCCGTTTGTTTCAGTGTCTGCTGCAAACGCTGCTTTGTATATTTTTTATTCCATTTTTGTCTGAAATGAAAATTCATTTTTCATTCATTCCCTTCATTTCGATATTCATTAGACGGCTTTTGATCTTTATGTCTCTCTATTATAATCTATTTCATTACTGGTCTGTTCTCGCAGTTCCTTGCATGACTGAAATACCTGACTATTTTCAAAAATCAATTTGAGCAACCTCATTTTATATTTTTCATAATGTATATTTCATATACATTTTTACATTATTAGAAACGGTGTAGCATATTCTAAGCGCATTTCTGACAGTTAAATTTAAAATTTGATAGACAGAATTATTAATATTATGATAGAAATGCTAATCAAATTACATCACTGATCTCTTTGGTTGTAAATTTAACTTTTGAATATTCATAGAATGTTGCAGGCTTTTCCACCAATATGATTTTAAAACCTTTAGAACATATTCACAAATATTTAGTTCAGAGGAAACACACATACACATATGTATGTGTGTCTGAATCAAAGAAGATGTAAAAAAGTCATATTGAATAATGTTTTCTTTTTCGACAAAAGTGTATCAGCTTCTGATTCACACAAAGCTGGTAGTCTTGGAGAGTCATTAGGATTCTTTTTGAAGCAGGAGTCGCCCTCGTCGGGACTCGAACCACGGACTTCTCGATTACGCGCCGAGCGTGCTGGCCACTACACCACGAAGGTATGTAAAGAAAGCGAGAGAAATACCTTATGGTATTAGGTTTGATGTTACCGCACTTTGGTGTGTAAATGCAATGAATAATATATTTTGACCACAAAGAAAAAATTTATTTAGTATCATTTATTTAACAATTATTTGAAAGCCTGATGACTTATTTCCTAGTAATTACTTTCGTTTGCCGCACAGATTAGGCTCAGCAATTTTACAATACTGGACCTGTCAGAGATTTCCTGTAAAGTTTCAGTTTGCTCAAATTATCAAAATGACTTACTTTAGTTCCCTTGGAAGTATTTTGCTAATGTGTCTGATGGATGTTAACTTGTACATTTCCTGAGAACCAACATATTTTATCTCTGTGTTGCTAGCATTAAATGTCCTTTAAATGTTTTCCTTAAAATTCTAGAATGGACGTCGTTCCATCAGAGTTCAGGAAACAACAGTATGAAAATTCATTTTGGTAAGATTATTTCAACACGTGCACTCTGGAATAATGTGCTCATCGCTGAAATAAGGTGCTGTGATCTTGATGTATAAATTCTATCAAAATCTATAAAAAAACGAAATAACGAAAATAAACGAAATAAAACGAAATTTTTTTCTCTCTCCCGTGCAAGTTGATGAACTATTATTTTCTAGCAAAGGATTATGAGTGTCACTCACATGTTAAAATAGAAATCAACAGCTTTTTATGTCCTTGCGCTATGTTAGACTGAGTAAAATATTAATAGCCCAACGTGCTCGCGAATTAGTGCTAACAAAAAAATTGATATTCTACTTGAAAAAACATTTATTTCTTAGACTTGTTTTCAGTCCTCTTCCGCCCATCAAAAAATATAGAATCAAATGGAAATACAGTGAATCCTATCATAGCTGCTATCTTCCTAAGACAATCGATTCCGTAAATGAACGCAGAGCCGAAACGTATTGGCACTGAACGTGACTTCTCTAAGACGATAACCTCCACATAAGACCAAACACGGAACCGCGAACGATGGTTTTAAGGAAGATTCACTAGATTGGCGTAGTTTGGTTTTAAAAAGTATTCATCAAAGAATATATGTGGGAACATAACGTTTAACTTTATATTCCCATATATATTCCTTGCTGAATACTAACAAAAAAATTGATATTCTACTTGAAAAAGCGTTTATTACTAAGACTCGTTTTCAGTTCTCTTCCACCCCTCAAAAAGTACAGAATCAACTGGAAATACTGTGAATCCTGAAAATTGTAGGTAGTACACGAGAAAATATTGTTGCTTCTATTCAGATATAGTATAAAGGAACAGGACGGTTAAACAAAATCCTTTCCTGTATTTGTAAATATTTCACTGAATAGTGTAAATTTACTCCATGAAAGTTTAAACAGCGGCAAAATTAACAATACAATATATTGAACCATACTCTATTAATTAATTAATTAGATCTTAGAATCCTTATTTGGAATTATAGAATATTATTATATCTACAAATCCTTATTTGATTTGTATAATATTTTAAGTTGCAATTATTTTGAGAACAACTCTTAGTTACAAAACAGGACACATTTGTTTCACTTTCTTAAGCAACGGGTCACTAAAACTCTTGTTAAACAATTGTGTTTATGGTAAAATTGTTCCAATCTCTCCATTTCCTTTATACCATCCACAAGTTTTCTGAAATATCTTATTTAAAATTCTACGTACAAATGCATGTCATTTAGCATATAAAATAAATAAAACGATTACTAATTATAAATTTACTATCTTCGTTTCCAGCCTGCAAGTGGAATAAAAGTTAAAATTCAACATCATAAACGTATTTAAGATTACTATTAACAACATACATTTAGTTTTGGCAGAGAAGCTCGCCTTTACTAAAAATTACTGAATAAAATATGAGAAAGAAACATTTTAACGAATCTTACCTACCAAACATTCCTCGAAGGAAACGTTACCATCTAACTTTTATTTGGTGACTTAGTACGTAAGCTGGGCTCATGCACACAGATACACTCACCTCAAAGGAAAAAAAGGGAAATTAAGTAAATCTTAGCATCATTTCGTTAAACCCCAGTAAAGATTACCCAATTCAACGCATGAATTGGGTACACATTTTCAACACATTTTGAAAATTTAAATATTTAAAAATAATGACATTCTTTCAAGTAGGAAAATGAAAACGATAAAAATGGTAGTTGCAACGTAATTTAGACAGCTGCACTACTAACACTAACTAAGAAAGTGATACATAGTACTTTTACTGCAATGTCTTTATTTTCTTTAGGCTTAATGCTGTTGTGTGAAAAATTATCCAAATTTATTATAAAAATGTAAGAGATTAAAATTCTTATAATTTAGTATACTGTGATTTTCTAAATACCATACTGGAAATAAGCAGTAATTAATGTGACATAAATGGTTTTGAGTCACCCAACCGGTATAGTGGTTAGCGTCGCTGACTGCCGTGACGAAGGGCTCGGATTCCAATCCCGGAGAAGGCATGGATGTTTGTAAATGTATAGTGTCGGTGCGGCATGGCGGCACTTTAAATATGCGGCGAGCCGAAAGTCCTCTTATGTGGTTTGGTGGAAAGGGAGAGGGGTGAGAGACCCGGACTCGTCCTCCTCGGGGTGCTCTGAATCAAAATTGGGGACAGAACTGAGCCAAATCATACTGTCACCTGTTAGGTGCTCAAGGCTGTGGCCAATGACAGGCGTAATCTAGCGCTCCTTGACACGAGATATCTCGTGGGCTTGGGCTGACTCTGTCAGATAAGTAAGCATGAGCAACAACAACAACAACAACTAATAGTTTTGATATAATGCAATTAAATATTCTACAGTAATTAATATTTAACTTTTTCAATCAAAATACCTATATTTTCCAGCAGAGAAATTTTTGATAAAGATAAATGTAATAGGAACACATTTAAACGAGTTTTCTTTTAGTTGGATTTAGTGATAAATTTTTCAACATAGCAAATACACTGTATTGGTAATATTGGGTTATAATTTTCCCCTTAAAAATGCAGTCTGAAAATTAGTCTCATACCTAGAAAAACTGAACATTAAATTTTGAAAAAGTTCATTAAAAATCGCAAAACTGAAAAAGATTAAAAAAATGTAACTTGGTCTTTATTACACATATTTCAGTTTAACATTTTAAAGTTTTAAGATAAATAGTTACAACAGGCTTACTAGTGTAAGAATTAGGCTTTAGAAATTTAAAATAAAGGTTGTGAAATCGTATTTAAAATGAGGTGTCAAAAATGGCAAAACCAACCGGTAGAAAAGAGTTCTGTGATATTATTTTATTGCAAATTTACTCTACGTGGATAGACTAATACAAGATGTAACTATGTGTTTATTTCATTTGGTCGCTTGGTGCGGCAATTCAAATTTTAATACCATCTACATTTTATGGACCGAAACAAAATATCGAACTGTTAACAATAAACATCTCATTTTGCATATATAACATATATATATATAT
>KK119996.1:272307-301069 GCA_000611955.2 Stegodyphus mimosarum
ATATGCTATATATGCAATATATATAACATATGTTTTCTCAAAAAAGAGGAAACCAAATTCATTTTACTGAAAATTATGCAAAACATTCTTTTGGTATTCATGTTATTTGCTTTAAACAGTTAACAATGCTGTAGGACAGTACGAAATTCATGCAAAGGAAATTTAAAGCTGCAAATACTTTAGTACAATTACCTCTCAATTAACAGAGTTTAAATGAAAACAATAAAGCTCATCCAGATAATCAGAATTTTTTCTCAAGGCGGAGGGTGGAGGACAATGCGGCGTTTACTCCAATTAACCCGAGAAAATTTAATCTTCTTGCTTGACCTGTTTTACTTCAATAAGAAATACATAATTTAAAAAAATAAAATTCTTTTATTCAGTCAGTGCTTCAAGTTTCCCAGACTTAGGTTTTCCACACGCCTCATGATCTCACAATAAATAGAAATTAAAACTACAACGTATATTACTCGAAACTGCAGTTTTAGAATTAAGTAAACGACGGTAAAATATCGGATCATATATACAGCGTATATTTAGATAAAAAATCGTATTCATGTGTAGCTTTTGATTATCAAATGTTACTAGTATCGATATAATATTTATTATAATTTTGCTTCCTTTCTTTTGATTTAAAAACGCGTGTATGACTTAATCATTTCGAGAAGCATCGCTACTGCAAGCTGCCGTTTTCTTTCTCGTGATCCGTGAAAAATTGGCCCGATTCACCGTTTCGTGGAAATGAAAGTCATGGTCTTTCTCACGGTATAATAGTCTACATGCTAACACCGTCAATTCGTGATTACAGGAAAATTAACGATTTTAAACGAATCACATGTAGCGTTGCATTACTTGGTGCTTCACCGGAGCACTTGGCCATGAAGCAACCTGCTTCGATGGCCAAGTGCTTAAAAATTTCAAGATTATTACCAGTAAGTGAGATAAATATTTTATATCTGCTCAGCTGCTCGAAAGTAAAGTTAGTAAAATATCATTCGCGCAACGTTTACACAAAACAACTGGAAAACTAGAAGATAAGTTGTCGAACTGGCTTAACAAACATGGAATATTATAGGCAAAAGCAGTATCAGCTAGTAAACAAGATTCATTCATCCTTTTCATTCCATTGTATTTTCTTCATCCAAAATTTTGTCAACTCATAGTCCCAAATTCACCGTTTTCTCCTTCTTTTGCACTCTTCCTCTCTTTTTCGCTTTTTCCACTTTCAACAATATATTTTCTATCTCATTTCTTAATTTTTAATCAAACTAACACTTGGTGCAATCACATTTCGGTTCTTACATTGGTTGAGAGGTATGTCACACCATTTTCTCTAATGCCAATTAGAGGAAG
Source organism: Stegodyphus mimosarum (assembly GCA_000611955.2). Classification (NCBI taxonomy): domain Eukaryota; kingdom Metazoa; phylum Arthropoda; class Arachnida; order Araneae; family Eresidae; genus Stegodyphus; species Stegodyphus mimosarum. The sequence continues at coordinate 273,661 of KK119996.1, forward strand.
GGGGGGGGTAAAATAAGGCAACTATGATTATGCAACTTTCTTATTCGCTTCGAGAGACCAATTTTTCCTGTATTACTCCTCGCCCGCGAAAGAAGACTAAACGCCTTTCAAGAAATGACTCTGACTAAATAATACGCCCGTAGACAGCCTGTTTCCTTATTATTCATTTTTCAATTCTAAGTACTATCAAAACAATAAATGGAGTCAAATGTATGAACGAAAATTTTGTTTCAAAATTGTCGCATCCTCAAAGATTTCATTCATTCCTACTCTAAACAATTTCCATTTGCGTAAAGCATATGTTTTTAAAGTAACGTCCATTACTTTGCGCTGCGTTCAACAAAGGGCTTTGAAACCACATGAGTCATTAGACAATAGGAAGTATTATAGAATATGCTACGAATAACTAAAAAGGAAACTGTTCTTTACGGAACCTTTTGTCAGTACATTTTTTGTGGAGCTTGAAAGCTTACCCCTACCACATCAAAATTACTTGCCTTTCTTTTCAAGGAAAAGAAGTTGAAAAATTAAAATTATTTGAAATTCTTCGAAATCAGATTCCTACATAACGTCTCCATTGTTATACAAAGTTTGCCGTTGAGGAAACGTTTAGTTTGAGAGTTTGCCGAATTCATATCTAATTTTTCTCAGCACTGTGTTGTAGTGGGTTTTATTTACGGCGATTCATGAAACAACTGATTGTTGCTACAGGCATTAAGCGAACTGGCGCCGTTTTTTAATTTTCTAAGAAACATATAAGGAACTAAGAGATGATTTCTATTTTGTGAATTTTGCTTAGAGATTTAATGACAAATAAATAAAAACCATATTTAAATTTTTAATTTTATTGCAGAAAGTTTAGCATGTACTCTTCTATCTAATTCTAAATTACTGCGAAAACACTGATTTCTGCCAACATTTGTAATACCCACGCTCAGAGAAATATTCCTAATGTCGGAAAGTGCTATTGGCAAGTAAACATTGTTTTCAGAAAAAATAACTACAGGCAAAAGTAAAATAATAGCTTTTCTTTACTAACATTTTTATTAAAATACCTACTTAAAAAGTTATTAATATTCGATAATAAAATTTGTTTTCTCAAAAATCTGTCGTAATGAAAACTTAATTTGTCTACAACTGGCCGAGTGTCGGCTATAAAATCTGTGACGGCTGAAGTCTTAGTCTGAACCAGATTCAAATCCTAGCAGATGGTCTGGATGAAAAGATAGTTTCATGGTGTTTTATTTATTTAATTATTTATTTAAATTTCACTTCGTGATATCAGTATGAGCAAGTTTCCCTCAGAAAGAGCTTCTCGAAACCATTCCTACTCTTAGGCAAATAACACTTACGTGACTTTCTTTAATTATTTAACTACACTAAATAGAAAATCTTGACAATGCCCAAGTTAAGTTCATTTAATTTAAAGTAAGGGTTAAAAATCCTTATCACATACGTTGCATAATTTTTTATTTGAATAAATAGTCTCCTCAAATTTTAACACAATAAATATTATCGATTGGAAATTATCCTAGAAATGTTAACTATTACGATCAGTGGCATGTAGTGGTAGAGATCGTCTTAGAGAGGAAAAATTCTGTGCTAGTGTTTACGGTCTAAGAAACATTGGTCACTTTTTCAGAAGCGATTATCATAAAAAGATTTTTTTTCACGACAGGGCTTATTGTATTTTGATCATGAAGACTAATGATTTGAAGTCTAATGAGTCCATTAACGGTTAATATGTTTTGATAAATTTCAGATAAATCGAATAAAATAGAGGATGTAGCATAATAAACAAATAAATGAATAATTTTTAAATTGATAGATTTCATAATAAACATTTAATTAAAACCATATGTCAAAATGAGTGCAAAAACAGCAAAACAGATTATTTCTTACTATGTATACCATTAATCATTATGAAATTGCATAATATTCTGTACTAGAATGGCAGGTGTAATGCACGAATGTAAACATGTGGATTAGATCTACCTTCTGCCATTATATTTTCGTCTTTTGAAAAAATATTAGCCAAAAATCATGACACAAATTATCGAGACCATAGAGTTGTGATACTGATCTGATCAGTGAACGCATTGTCACAGTACGGCTTGTAACGTTGCTTGCGCATGCTTCATAAGGAGATCTTGAGAAAGAGATCTGCATACCGCTTCCCTGTCCATGGTTTATACTTGGAAAAACTGTAACAGTACATTTTACTTAGAATTCTTTTTTCACATACTGTAAAACTGTTTTCATAAAAAAGAGATAAAATACAGTACGAAAGTTAATTTCGCTTATAAGAATCATAAGAAAGTTAAAATTTCTTACGACCTACTACTAGTAAAATACATGCCAGTGGCAGTTAGGGGGAACAGGTGAAAGCGAGCTGTCCTTCCTCTGAAACAGCCGATGCAACTCGAGTTCCTCCCATTCGCACGAAAATCCGGCTACACTCGAATGGCGTGAGGTTCCCAAAGAAGTAAAATGAAGTTCTTTTTAATGCTTTTGAATGCTAAGATAAATATTCATTAAAGTTTTAACGCATGAAAAGTTAAAAGACTGGTCTAGTTCTTCTAATCCATTGGCAGCACGTTAATAATTATAATGATAACAAGTGGCATTCGATCAGTCGAAAGACATTGAAAACAATAGAAAAAAGGCCATTACTCATCCAAAAAAACAGAGCTGATTTCTAATTCAAATGATGAAATAAGGGCATTCACTTCGATTTTCTTTTACAAAATAAAGGAACAAATATATTTTCCGCAAGAAGTAAAACTTCGCGGAAGATTACTTCGAGCTCCTTAAACGGTAAAACAATTCGAGATAAGTAATTTTACCCTAGAATATTTAACATCATTGAAATAGAAGATGTATTCTTAATTTTAGGACATAATCTCTTAAGCGGAAAAAAACTTTTACGGTTTATACATGCATGTCTACATGCGAGTAGAAGTGGTATTAGCACAGGAGGATTCGGACTCGAGGACCAACCTCCATCCAAACTGATTGATTATTAGAAATATCGTATGGTCCGATTAATTGTTGATGATAAGGAGTGACTTGAGAATTAAAAGAAATATAAGGATATTGTCCTGCGCATAAAACTTAACAGATGGGGATAAGCTGATGACATGAGGTTACTGCTAAAGTTCTTTAAGTACAAATAAAAGCGCATAGTTACGCAAGCAATTGGAACAATTTTAGGTAATATTCACAATGCATTAGCGATTGCAGGAAATAAAATACAAATACGTAATGAATTATTTCTAAATTCTTACTGAAATGTCCGTTGGCCGCTTCACTTCACTTAATTACGAGAACTGCAATCATAATTATAGATAGGAATGATATTGTTATTTCCTTTCCTAATATTTGAAGGGAAATTGTGTGGCAGGTAATAGAAGGAGGCACGAAAATTGGCTAATTCCAATTTTTCATGAATTACATCGTTCCTGACAAACCACGGACAGCAGGCAGTCTGAAGATCATTTTTGCAAAGTTGCTTCCGGTTAGTTTTGCAAGAGTGTGCCCAAATAGAGCAGGCATAACTGAGCATGAAACGCTGTATGGTTTTGTAAATGTGTAACTTGTTGTTGAGATATAAAACGCTGTTCTGGGCAGTGAAAGGGAAAGTTTAGCTTTACGAAAAAAAAAAGAAAATAAGAAAGAAATAAAAAGAAACTTCATAAAATGGATGGTCTTTAAAAAGCTTCATATTTTTTATTAGGTTCATTTATTAGTTTAATGGGAAATTGAGAAGAAAATATAAGCTATTTCAAACCAAACTTAAGGTAATATCGCATTTGACTGTTTTGTAAAGAGTTTAATATTTAAATGATTAATAAAGTTTTACTTTATAACTAACTATATTTTAAGTAAACTTTTCTTTGCTTTTACGTTTAAAATTCAATGAGATATTTTCATTTATACTTTAAACAAGGGTAGTTTGAAAGCTATAATAAATTTGCTCTTTTATACAATACGGAACCATTAAAAATGCAAATAATTTTTGTTCTATAATTTGTTGCTCCTAAGAAAAATTTGTTTTAAATGGCTTAGAAACTGGGAATGAAAAGTTCTCTCATAATAGTAAATTCTGTTTCGAATATCTATACGAGCATTGAGTTTAAAATTATAGACTCGTTTGCTTGTAGTTTATGAGCATGATGAACATTTTATTATGTGGACATTTTGAAGTACGGGAACTATATAAAAAGTTCAATTTAAGAGTTATAAATTTCTTCAACTCCTAAAACGTAAACTGTTTTCATGAAACTTTCTACCATATTCAGGAAATTTTCTAGTCAAAGCATAAATTTAGGATCGGTTACCATAGAAACAAGATTCTGTAACTACTACTTTCAATTATCCTACACTACTGCAGTTAATAGAAATTATTTATTCTTCTGTTTAGGTAGAATCTAGACACATACTGTTACGCACAGATGGACAGCAGTATGTAATCTCAGTTTAAAAATCGCGCTTCCCGACTAGGGAACAGTTTTGTTCGTAAAAAGCAGTTTTTACAAAATCTTTGAATAAAGACGGGCAGAAGAAATCCTTTCTTACTGTACAAAACAAAATGCACTACGCTGATAAGATTACTACAAGATCTTTCAATAAAAATTTGCATTCTATCGAAAAGGCTTCTTTTCTGAAGAAACGGAAACAAAAGCTTCAAGAGCAGCTTTGGACGCAACAGATGAATGGAAATCTCCAAGCGAAAAGAATGCAAAAATGAGATTTTGTTCAGCCAGAAGGAATGTACAGATTTCTTTCGAAAAAACAGCTTTTGAAAATTCCGTTGCTACAAGTAAATAAGTTAAGGATAATTTTTACACGTCTATTGCAAATCTAGTCATTTACTCTTTAACATACACTGATATTTACTGACATTGCATAACTAGCCTTAAAATATAATAATAGAAAAATATCATCCTAGGAAACGTGGAGCTCCCTGAAGTGTTTATTTTCTTTGCCACCTTTTGAGAAAAAGGAAACCATTTCAAAGATTTTATATGCATAATTTAAATTTCAAAGAAATCTTCAAAGAAGAGGAAAATGAGAACTAAGGTGATAACAATTATGAATCCGGCTCCGTTTGATTATTCAAAACAAGCAAAATATACAAATATAATTAACAAATTAATTAAAAATATTAATGAACTAAGAAAAAAATTGAAAGGGAAATATTGCCTAAAAAGTAAATATTGACGTATAGAACATAGGAGCACATTATAGTAAGCATAATATTTAATTATAACAGGAAAAAAGGGGAAAACGTACTTAAATGAGAGAAATACCATGTTACTCGATTAATTTCCCCCTCGTTCTACTGTTTCTGTCTCCTCTGTTCTACTGTTTCTGTATCAACGAAAAGAGTTGTACTTAACTGAGATTTTTAGATTGCACGTCTTTGAATTACTTTTTTACATGTGTAGCTTTAAAAACGTTAGTGAGTTCTGAGTACTACATTTGCATCATTCATATCGACTATGAGAAAAACGTAGTTCTAAAAAGTAAAATTAGAAAATCTTTCTCTTAATGTCTCTTTTAAATCTTTCTCTTAATCTTTAATCTCTCTCTTAAAACCTAGTTTTAAGAGAAAGATTTAAGTGCTTAAAAATATCTCCTCAAACGTCATCAAAATAATCATTAATTTCAATACGATATTTGTCTAATAAGTTTGCGGCATATTCTTAACATATTACTTAAACATTTGAGGGATTTTGATATTTGGAGTATAACATGACAGCTTAAATTCTCAAAAGAGTTCTATTATTCTGTTCTGAGTGTTTCAGAATTCTTAGAATTGACTGAAATAATATGTATTTTGTACAGCCTGAAAATGTAAATGCTCAAATTTTTATCTTGCGTTTTTGCTTCTTGCAATTATTTTAATATTGTTCCATTATTTTTAATTTTTTGAATTCGTTTTGAAACTTTCACTCTTTAGCGTACATTCTAGTGAATGTTTCAAACGAATAAATTGAAGATAGTAATTTATGAAAAAAGGAACCATGAAATTTATTACTTGTTTTATTATTTTCTTTTTATTTCATATTGAACATATAAATATTTTACTTCTTTCATGCATTTTTTATTAGCTGAAACTAATTTATTTTAGGCTAAAATTTCTCCCTAAATTTCTATTTAACCCCTGTATACACTTTAAATGAAAATTACTTATAATTGCTTTTGAAAACAAAATAATGGTTATGTTTATGAATATACCTAATTATTAAAAAATGCAATCCTAAGAATTGCTGCTGATGATTAGTAAAATTTCGAATCATGCTTAAATTAATCAAAACAAAGTGCAAGTAAACTTTAGATAATTTTAAGTTAGAGAGTAAATTAAAGAGATTTAGTAATTTTTGCAATCATTGCTTAAACAAAATTATCCATCCTAATTTACTTTTGCTTTCCTGTAAACACATAGGATTTTAGATACGATTTTTAGCCTTATGAAAGTACTTCAAAGTATTAGTCAGAATTGTGATCCCAGTTCATAAGTCATCTACTATAATATGATGGATCTTTTAAATAAAATTTTAAATTGTTAGGTAGCTTCTACAATAGAGCTCAGTGATATAAAGTAAATTTTTAAATTTTAGTAAGTCTTATAAACGAAACATATGTGTGAAAACTTAACATTTCAATGAGGAAAATTATTCAAGAGAAATGCAGTTCCAAATTAGTTCTCATTATCTATTGACTCAGACGAATAAAACAGCGAATGTAATTTTAGGCATTCCTAGATACAAATTTTGAATGATCTCATATAGGAAATAACTATTAAATACTGCAACCAAGAAGGTTAGCGCTTGATGTGCCATTTAGAGTCAATAATTTATGCTTATAGTTTGATATTTGTATTTCAGACCAACCGCAATTACTCCAGTTGCATCCGAGCTACAGTATAGAGTATGAAATCAGTTTATTTGCAGAAAATATCATCACGGGTGACGACAAATTACGAGTTTCTTGCGATTTTTATCTAAGAATCATCTGAACAGCACGTTATCATATATTTCGATCGCCTACGGCAAGATGGACACTATTTTGAGATTCTATGCCCATAGACTTAAGGTTCCAAAGCTCAGCCGTGGTACAAATTCCGAAGCTCAACTGTTAGAAATCACATAATTCTAGGTACTGACGTTTAGGAGGATTGATTAATATGACATATTTTTATAACTGCCTTTACTATCTACACATCCAAATAGTTCACCTTTTGCCAACAACGTTTCTACAGTGACCCTTTTTATCTAAAGAGTTCTAAAGAAAGATTATATTTCAAAATTTTCATCGTAAAATGTCAATTATATCCCTTCTCAGTTTTAAATATAGCTCGCAATTTCAAGTCATTTTATTCATCAATTAAAACTGGATATTTATCAAAAGTCTTTAACATATTGTAATGCTAAACTTAAAATTTCAAGTATCGCTTTCCACGGAACTATATTAACAGCGAAAGTGGATTAATAAATCAATCTTATATGCTTTACTTGAAGTGTCCAAAGAGTACAATCATACCGAATTTAAATTTATGGATAATTTTAAATGAGTTTTCTTCAGTTTTTTCGATTTATATGTAATAAGTTCAGAATATTATATGCATCTCAAAGATTACCTAGATAGCTGAGAAATTCAAATTTGATTAACGTGAAAGCCTTGAAACACATCAGTATAAATACGTACATAATGTGAGTTATTTTAATTCATGCCATTCTTTGCATCAATCACAAAGTTGCATCTGGATAATTTGCTCGGATATCTGTATAAATGATAAATAATCTTGTGCTACCTTGTTGTCCTTTAGACAAGCCGCCTAGCCGATGTAGTATTGATGAAGTTAACTGCCGTACGTATAATCTCGGGTACGAATCCTAGAGAAGGCGTAGGTATCTGTAAGCGTATACGGTCTGCGTAGCAAGAGGACACTCAAAATACACAACGAACCGAAAGTCCTCTCAAGAGGTTATTGATAGGAGAAGAGGTGTGGGAAACCCTCGGACCGTCCCGGGGTGCTCTTTCTCAAAATTAGGATGGAGCTGTACATTCAGTGCTTCGGGCTTGTATCTGTACGCCCAGTGGTGAAATTCCGCTTTCCTATTCTCTTCTAACTCTTTCTAAATTTCAGCAGGTTTAACACACCTAACTACGAACTTTCTGAATTTTGTATCGAGCAAATGCTAAGCAACTTTTCAGCAACTTCTGACTTCCCGTTCTCTTCTAACTCTTCTTGTCGCTGAGAGAGTTTTAAATTTCATCATGTTTAAAACACTTAAATACGAGCTTTCTGGATTTTGTATCTAAACAAACACTGGGCAATAACTTAGCTGAAAACATTATATAAACATTGCTCAGAAATGTAATTAAGATTAAGTTCAGAGATCTGTTATATTTAATTTTATTTATTGATTTATTATTTTGGGGAAGGACTTAAGCCATTAATTCTTAAAAGAGATTTTTCTCTTCAAACGTGAAACCTCAATAGAGGACTGAAAGAATTTACAAAGCTTTCAAACTTACAACTCGCATGAATAAGTTGAAAGAGACTTCAGTATAACGACTAGAACGTCCCGCCTAAAGAATGTAATGAACTTCCTAAGAAATAATAGGCGGCTGAAACTTTGTTGCCCCAGAATGTCTGGTTTCTTTCCCTCAAGATCTATGAAGGGTTGTTCTACTTCCAAAACCTAATGTATTACAATGAAAATGCAATGAATTCGTATAATTGGAAGGGGAGACTCAAAGCAATTCAGTAGCAGCATCTGATACGGAGACTTCCGGACTGCAGGTAACGCATCTTATCGATCAAGCACTATTTCTTGTGGCTTTATTTTCAATGACACGCAGTTAGCTGGAAAAAGATAACCATTTCAGGCAAAAATCTCTTCCATTACCGGACTTCCGCAAATCTCAAATCGGTAGCTTTATTTAACGTAAAGAACAATTTTTGTTTCTGAAAGAAGACTCTTTAGCCACAGGTGCCTTCGATTAATTTGAAAGTTTTGTGAAAGAAATGGGTATAATGAAGGTTTCCTGGAACTAAAAATGGGAAGGTTGAGGAATTTCTAATGAAATTAAAATACTAATTGAGATACAATATTTTATCATGCAGAGAATATCAAAACTATGTAGCTTGCAATGAGGGAATTCAAAAGTTCTCGTTGTTGAAAAATATACAATAACTATGAAAAATACTAAAATATAAAATAAACTGAGTACCACCCTTTACTTAGGTTAAAACCTTATTTTTCTTTATTTTTTTAAAATTTAATACAATAGTTTTTTTCGTAAGATGTATTTGCGTAATATACAGAAATGTAACCGATCATGAGAAACCTTTCATATCCGTATACGAAAAGACATGTTTATGTTCTGAAAGTAAAATGAGTGAATTTGCTAACAATCTTTTAGATTACAGTCTTTCATAATATTTATCCATTCTGTAATTATAATATGCCATTAATAACTAACAAATTGCTACAAATTCAAAAATTCAAATTGCTACAATGTTAGTCTGAAAATCAAAACTCAGGTCCAGCATCTAAATGAGCACAAGTGCAAAGGGGTTATTTACTAATTTCATAGTGAACAATTTTGACATTATGCGCTATGCATGTGTAAAAAGTTAAATTGATACTAACTGAAGCATACTGAAGTATGACAATGGAATTCATAGTCTTTCGGTGTGCAAAGAAGGATAAAAAAATCAGGGTTAGTTAAATGATTCATTCTGTTTGAAAAGGCAATATTTTCAAAAGTATTTTACGTACACACATGGAAATATATATGAAAAGAACCGCAAACTCACGAAGTTTATACACCCTCTAAAAAAATTCCGTATGTGGCCCCTTGGTGATACGGCACACGACTAGACTATAATCGAGATCATTTCATACATTTTGTAGCATTGTTGTTCAGGTGTTGTTCCTGTCAATTGACCAGCTCTTTGAAATACCGCAATAAATTCTGTGGAAGATTTTGAGTCAACGGTTGCATTTCAAACCGTACCATGTGTTGCTGCAACAATTAAAGCTGGAGGATTACACCCGTTTAGCAGATTTTTGCCTCAATATTGGAAGTTGAACATTTCGCTACCAAGAAGACATTCAGCGATGAAGCAACGTTCCACTTATTCTGGAAACTTGGTGAAATAGTGAAACAAACTTGATGAATTTGTGGTTCTTTTCATACATTTTTCATGTGCGTACTCGTAATATTTTTGAAAGCATAGCCTTTTGAAAATGAATGAATCATTTATGCTAACCCTTTATATTAGAGCGACAGAAATTTATTTGTTTATATTTTCTAACTTCAAAACGTCGATTACATTTAAAGAAAACTTCTGTAATTTGAAAATCGTCTATAATATCCCAGCCTACGTTCTCGAGTACTCTATTTTATGCAGAAGCTTATGAAAGAGCTCTTAATTTTATCTATAGTCGAAATAGAAACGTCTCAGTTTTCAAACAGATATTACAATCAAACAGTTACGGGAAAACTCTATGCTAATTTAAAAAGTTAATAATTTAAGCAAAATTTTGAAATTTCATTTGTAATCTCCAACATACGTTTTTGAAAAGTATGCTGAACTGTAAGAGCAGATTTCATTTTTCACTGAAGAAAGTAAATTAAATATTTTTTGTGGGTTACTAATAAAAGCAAACTTTCCGGTAATTGTTTTCGATTTATTTTAATTGTATAAGACCATTCTACCACACTGCACCCCGGCATTCTGAATGCATTTACAAATATTAATATTACTAAGCATGCAACGTTCTGCTGTTTAGTAAACTGTTTCTAATATTAAGTACTCGAAACTGTGTGAACCCTTTAAGTTTTTTATTCGTACAGTTAATTGATCGAGTCATTAATTCAGTATCTGTTAATGATTAATTTTGTACATTTGGCCATATTAAAAAAGTTTTAAAATTTTTCCAGTTTCTTTTCGCAAGTGAGCTGGGAAAATCAGGAAAGCTATAACGTTTCCTAATGAGAGACATGCATATGATTTCTTTATATTTAAACATTATACATAGCAACTATAATAGGGATTTTAAAATAAGGGGATATCTGTGGATATTTTGATTTGTTGCTGCGTGGTATTGTTTTTTTCTTCAACATTCACACATTTGCGATTTGCTTGTAATTTCTTCGAATATAACATGTATAATACATTTTATTCAAGTATCAAGACATTAGTAATACTTTTAACACTGGCATTACAGCATTTTTTTGGTTTGCTTCTAAATGCTCTGTGCGGTCATTTTGTCAACAATTGAATTTATGGGAATAAAATCTTAAATTTTTAATAATTTTTAATAAAATATGTTACAATTTAGTTCATTATATTAAATTTTGTAAATTATGTCAATTTGTAAATTTGTCATTATTTATAATTTTGTAAATGAGATCAGTATTAAAAATGAAATAACTATATACTATATATTATATATTCTTATATTTTTCGTCTTTGTTATTTGCACAAATGTTTGATTTAGGAATTCTGTGTATGCGCGGCCCGTAGACATTGCGCAATCTTCTACAGCTTTAATTTCTTACATTGGCTAATTTGACGCTGTGTATTCCTTTTGCAGAAGCAATATCTTTTAGAATTCTCATTGGAGGCAAAAGCTCTCCTTTGGAGGAATAGAATTTGTCCATATGTAAAATAAAGTCCCGATGACTAGCGTTTGCATTGCCAGTTGCCTAATAGATGATCCATACGTTTATTATACATAAATGAAGGATATTAAAACACACATGTACTGACGAAAGTCGTCTTGACTTTATACTATTCGGAATATGTTCGTGTCGTTTGATCTACTACATATTTTGTTGCATTGTAAAATCTCACAAACTTGGGTTCTTTTTTCCACATGTGATGCAACTTCCAGAGTTAGTTGACGTCAATTCGTGAGACGGACATTTTTTTCCCTTGATACAACGTGAGAGATGTATTATTGTCATGCTTGACAACTTTAGTAGAATTTAATTCATCTGTCGGATTTTTGAACGCTAGAGGAATCTCGTTTTCGAGCACGATTAAATAAACTAATATCACTAATTCCTTTATTTCTCATTTTTTTTACTAAATTGAAAGAAGAGAAAAAATTTTACGTGGTAATATTTCTTCCGGTGTTATAAAATGGCTTAATGAACCGATAAAATGCATACTCCCCAAAAGCTTCTTCAACTAGTCTACTTTCGTCTTTTCCCAAATAAGGATGTCCATATAAAAAGTAGTTTTATTTTTCATCAGCTAAAAGACTAAAGTTTATGGTGAAGTTATAGGGTTTTTAGGCATATTGCCTTTGTAAAAACAACTGCACATCAAGTGAGATATGTTCATCACCTTTGTAAATACTATTAACTGTTCTTAATAAAAATGAACCTACCTCTGAAGCAAGAGCTCATAGATCAGTTTGTAATCTTTACGAATTAGTTGAAATCAAGTTAAAGCGAAAATATTTCATCATTTTCAACAATCTGAGCCCAGATATTGTTTCTTCAACGAATTGGGAAAATTAAAGAAAGTAGTTAGGCAGGTAAAGGGCCATGTACGTATAATATAGCAGTAAAAGCGTCTAGCTCATCAACTGACAGGTTCAAGTTTAGATTCACGACTTTCACGCCTCCTGTGTATATGACGCTGTAGATGATGTCAAGACTGTTTTATTTCCTCTGACCGGCAGGACCACATATATATATATATATACGGCCTTTAAAACAATACATCAAAATTTAAAAAAAGTCTCGTGTGCGCTTAAAACAATACATCAAAATTTACAAAAAGTTCCGCTACAGTCTCGCGCGCTGGTAATAAAAATGTTTTATTCCCTGCAATGCTCGCTTTGAAAGTTTTGGAAATTTTTAATCAAAAATTCGTTTTAATTTTACAAAATATGAAACAGACAATAAAATAAAATCGAATTTTCGAATTCGGGCTTCCAAGTTCCCATGCGCGGACTAGGGTTTACAAAATTTGATTATTCTAGATACCGTTGTGTTTTCACAGTGAGAGAGACTTTTTCTATACTGTATCATCATTTGCTTTCTGCACCTTTGATTGATTTTCTTCATTTTCAAACATCTAATTTAACTTTTTTTTCCTATTGGACAATGGCTTGTTCCACGCCTCTGTGACCTTTTTGGACCATGAGTACATCTTTGTCCTCGACTAAATTCTCATTCAACGTTAAATCCTCCAAAAGTTCCTTTTCCTAGAATTTTATTTTTGGAATCAATGCAACATGAAAATGATGAAGGATTGTCTTTTCTTTCTTTGGTACTAGATAGTGAAATTTTATGGCAATTTTCTTTTAAAGAAATGATAGAACCGTCGCTTGATGCATGGGGCTCATTTGTTGTGGTTGGAATAATGCATTTCTCATCAGATAAAAAAGAAAAAAATTCTGTGTTACATTCTTGTTAGGATCTAATTTTTGAACCACTGGCATCGGATAATTCTAGTAAAATTTTACCATATCTTCTTTTGATAGATGTTTTTACCAGTGGTTCTATGGGGCAAGATGAATATTGAAAAAATTACAGAAAAAAGATGTGATCAAAGACCTTAAACATTTTCGAGCGAGATGGAGGTGTCACAGAGAAAATGCGAATAACTTATTAAAATATTCAAGCAAGAAACACGAAATCTGTTTCTAACATCCCCAGTCTGAGGAAAGGGAGCCTCACTTTTGTTCCAGAAAGGTGTCGAATAACATTTGGTATGAAAATAAAAATGAAACCCAAAAAATGTCGTCAAGATGATGCTTCACCGAAGAGTTAGTTTTCTACTAAATGGGGAAGAAGAACAGCCAAAATGACCGCTAGCTGTAATTCAAGGTGTATACAGTTATATTATAAAACAAAAGATTTCCTGCCATACATATTTCTGCCATTTAAAATAGGCTAAATCAATTATTTTGTCATCTTGCTATATATTTAGATAAGTGACGTTCGAATATTAATAAACATAAAAATAACAATAATACATTTAGGAAAAGATAAAATTGAGTTAACAATATGAACAAAAGTTTTGAAAAAAAGTGGTTTATTAGATTTATGTTTTGTCATATTTTTGTATTGTATTATTACTTTTATTGTTATAAATACAAAAAAATTTTCAGAAGAAAATTTCCAGACTCTAGTTGCTCAAATTTCCGATTTCAGGTAATATGACAGCTGCGCTTGACATATTAATGCAGTGTTTTTTAACATTTGGCATACAATTTTTTAATTCTTAAGCCATCTCGTTCAAAAATATTCAGGTGTTTCTTGTTTTCCATAGTAAATTATTAGCTTGACTAAAGACTTGCGTTGAATATTGCACAAATTGCATAAAGATTTATATAATTAAAAAAATTATAACTGATTTAAAAATATACTAAATAAATTTTGTGTATTTTTTCCGTATATATATTTTACGATGTCTTCATTCTTACATGATATGGCGTTAAATCAACAAAGAGTTGTCAGTTTTATCAGGGAATTTTTATAATCAATGTAATTTTAATTATGCCTATAAATTGCCGGCATAATCAGTGTGTATTTAGAATTATAAAATTTTTTGAATTATAAATATAAGGACCGAGGGAACGTATAATAAATTTTGTAGGTTTTACAAAGTTTGATTAAGTTTTAAAGGGCCAACATGAATATTTGCTTCAGTTACAGCATTTTTCTTGTTGAAAGTATATATTTAGGGCCAACGGGAATGGAAATAAAGGTCCGGTTAGAACTTTTATGGACACAGTGTATATATATATATATTGTCAGGATCCTTACTTTCAAGCATTCGTAAGTCTTGATCAATTCAACTCTGTCGGTTCGTTATATTCCCTTATGAATGTTATTTGTCAACTCCACTCATGGCAAGGTAAAAATGGCACACTCAACGCATGTTTAACAATAACAAAATAAACTAAATTTTCATTCTTGAAATGCAAACTACCTTTTCACAAAGTTATTTTTTTGTCAAAATTACATCGAATGCACAACTAATACATTTTAGATTGCTACATTGAAACCCAGAAAAAAAAAAACAGCAGATAAGTAATAGTTCTTCTACACGTGCATGCCGACGTTCTTTTCGTCCACCTCACCTCTTTCTTCGTTGCCATGTTTTTTCCCTCTTCTTTCAGATAGAGGTCATTGGCTTAACCGTTTTTCCGGCAGGGCTGTGTTGGTAGCTTCGCCTTACTGAATATGTGAATGACACGCCCCTGCCCAGAATGAAATTTGTTCTTCCTTTGGGACGTATTTCATTAATCAATGATCAAGCAAATTTTCTGTACACTCCTTTTACACGACACAAACCTTGTACAATATTAAATGAAACAAAACAGAACAAACAATAAATAATTACAAACATACAGAAAGCAAAGAAAAAACACAATTAAATTACATTGCTCATATCATATCTGATCTAGACGTGAGAGTGCATCTAATTGTAAATTTTCATGTTTCCCTGTCCATGATGATTTTAATATAGGTCCCTGAGGTGTCCTGAGATACATGAGTTGAAATGGAGCGACCCCAGGTGTTGAGTTGGGGCCCACAACACAAAGAATTTGCAAATGCCACCCTCTACCTTCTTCTCTGATGAAATGATGCAACATTCTTTTTAAAGTACCGTTAAACCGTTCAACTAATCCATTAGATTGGGGATACACAGGAATCGAAAACTTAGGACTGGCCCCTAATCGTCTCTCAAATTCTTAAGTCAAATCTGCTTTGAAATTTGTTCCATTGTCACATGCAATTACATTTGGAATACCCGTTCTTGAAAAAATATACATACAAAAACATAATATTCCCCAAAATACAATCCTTCCGCATTAAAATAACTTTTGCCAACCCGATGCCCATGCTGTATATGCCTTTTGAAAGTCCTCGGCCGGGATGTCCTTTACAAGAGCCGTCGCGGTTACTTGGATGTTCTCCACAGTGTCCAAATAATGTCCTTTAAGCGACCGTTTCAATCGAGGGAACAAAACGAAATCCGCCGGTGATAGGCCTGGACTGTAGGGTGGGTAGAGAACCTTTGCTACACAGATCCGGGGCAGGTAGGACGTCACAACAAAGGCGTTGTGAAGCGGCTCATTGCCATGATGCAGTTTCCGTGACCCTTGGAGCTTCTTTCGGAATCTTGTGACCCTGCTCTAACGTTTTCTCCAACGTAGTTCGACAAGGTCACTATACAGTGGCTCATGCCGCAGCACTTCCGAGAGTACCAAGGTGACTAATCCCGGTATCGCTGGAAAGCTTAAGGTCTATCTCATTCTTTTCACCGGTAGCGTCGCTCGGCGCTGTACAGTAGCTTCATAGTCAAGTAGAGCTCGTTACTTACCGGACAAACGCTATGGATATTTTTAAACCTCTCTAAAACTGAGAAATATGGGTAAAACATTCATACACAATTTTTATGTAAAGTTGACATTCAATGATCATAATACAATATGTGTAAAAGTATACATACACATGCACTAAGCAAATGATATTGAGGGCTGTCACTTATTGAATATGATGATGCCTTGAATGGATAAGACCACTTGTGCCTATGTATTGCATGAAATCGATGATGTCAGATATTCAACTTGGAGTCTATCTTTTCATCTCATTGTTAATGGCTGTCACTGTGTTACATCGAACCAATGAATTTGCCTGATTTTCTTTATTGCATCTTGCCGAGTGTAATTTGGCAGGCATATTTAATTTGGCATTAGTCAAAGGAAAATTATCGCCACTCCATGTTCTTTTTCTTTAAATACGCAGTGACATACAAAAGCTAAGAACTTTACTTTTTCAACCAACTCAAGTTAATCTGTCAACAGATAACTAGTAGTAATGGTTACTAAAGTACCGCTCATCTTGCTTGAACTAAGTATTACTCGTTTCAGAGAAAAATTCGTTACGTAGTTCTGTTTTTGGTTTTATGCAGCCTGCATCTGCGGTTATGAAATCCACGACTAAATGAAGAAAATTTAGAAAGCTTTCTTTGCATAATGCTTTGTCGCCAAATAGCTCACTGCCAAATAAAGTGTAAATTAGCTAAATCATCATCGTCAATTGATGTGGAACTTTGTGACATTTTTCTATCCCCTAAGTGAAATTTTATCTTAAAGAGATAATTCTTAAAGTGTTTCAGGAAACCTAACAACGCGCTGAAACACGTTTCCAAATGTTTAATTTCACAAAGCAATTTAGAAATTGTACGGACTTTTCAAGAGCTATGTAACATCAAAAGGAATAGAAAGTTGAATAGCTATCAAATTAATTTATATACATCCCATCTATTTAGGAATTTTGAACTGAAAGACTGTAAATATCAACTTCACAGGCGTGCAGCATAAGATAAGCGATCCGTGGAAATGAGAAAAACATTGCCTATAGTTATGGCAACAGATCTGAACATTTCGTGTTTAGATATAAACAACAGATCTAAACATGCCAATAATTATGGCACCAGATCTAAACATGAAGCAAAATTGCTGATAGTTGTCGCAACAGATCTAAACATTTCGTCTGTACACCTCAGGACTATTATAAAGCCTTTTCTAATATTATGTAGGTTTATACATCGACCTAAATCTACAAAGGCCAAGATTTCTGCTTTGAAGTGAATTTTCTTGCCCGGAAGTTAAATTATTCATTTACATTCCGACAAGAATACATCACTGGTTAGCCACTGGATGAATCTCGATTCTCAGAGTGGTTAGTTCCCTATCTCAATATCTCGCAGTTTCATTTCTAGAGACTGGCAGTCTGAAGCTATTAAAGGGTACCTGTATCATTGCCGTACGTGCATAAGGATCCCCTGCTTTAAGGATCAGTTTCCATTGTTATTCTACTCCATGCTGTCCTAGGAATTCTCGTTGAAACTCGATGCCGAATGTAAATATCTTGTATGGTAGACATATAACAGTTGATGACTTTATAGAAGCTCTTAATGTTACCTTTTCTGGGACGATTAGATTTGAGACCTGGTTTTGTATTACAAACTCAGATAGCTCGCTACAAATTCATGTAGTCCTTCCTGATTTTACATATTCTGAAGACAATCTATATTCTTTACTTTCAAAGGCTAGCTTTTATATATAACACATGTATTTTCATTTAGGAAAAAAATAAAAATATTTCTTTCTGCTTATTTATTAGTATAATTAATTTATCGACATTTTATTTCAATCAAAAGCTCATGTGTTAAAGAAATACTTTTAACCAAATACCTGACATTTATTTTTTCATTACTAAATTAATTTCAGGTATGTACTGATGATCCGTAGCTTGCTTTAATGAATGGAGAAATCTGCAATCTTTTCCAAGTAACAGTTAAAGTATTCGCAGAATAAGTTGAAGATCGTATTTATAAACTCTAAAATTAGACAAATAAAGCCTTCTATCAGAATCCATAATACCCAGTGAGTACACAGAAATTGTGATAAACCCTTTTGTCGGTATAACTGTTTATTAAAGAACTTTGATGCGTTAGAGGTGGCTATATATGGTTTTGCTACTATAACATTTAAATGATTTTAACCCTCTGACCGGCCAGGTTTTTCGCTAAGAAACCATAAATTTCCCAAAACTACTGCCAGAAAAATTTATTTTCTTGATTTAATGTAAAAATTTCCTGGCATTTTATACCTGAATTTATGTACTTTTTATATATTGCCTTAATTTCTTTGACATGTTTTAATATGCACATATATATACGGTCGTACAAATATCACAAAAAATATTCTAGGCCGTATATATACGGCCTTGCCGGTTAGAGGGTTTTAAATAATGACACAATTCTTTATATAGGACAAAAAAGAACCATTAATACGGTTAGTGAATAACAGATATATTGGTAGAAACCATACCTGTTTTCGATAAAATTTCTGAAACTATTTGTAGCATCAGAAAGTATCATCGTGAATTAGCAACTCGTTCCATTTACAAGGGAATGAGTTTTTATGTAATATATATCATCACAAGTTAGAAGAAAATAAAACGCTATAGTGTGGTGGACGACGAGTGCGAAAAAAATGCATTTCTGTCCCGCAAAATTGAACATAGTAAATTAAAGAAAAACGCTAATGCGGTGTAAGCCAAGGAAGGAACATTGCTATCCGAATTATTAATTTTATTAAAGGTACAGTTTAGAAAAAGAAACAAGTGTCAAGAGGTTTTTAAACCAAAGGTAAATTTCAATACTGAGTCCTTAGAAGTTTTTATCTTAATATTTGATTTACTATACATATTTCAGTGTTCATCTCTTTCTAGTTTTTAATCACAGGTAAATGCTTCACTCTTCTTCCGTTCATCATGGCTGTGGGTAGAACATACAAAGCGGCGGGCAGCGGATGTCGCAACACTGACTGTTGATTAATTAATAATTAGGATAAAATGAAAATTTGCAAATATTCACAGACATTTTTCTGTGAACGTTTGCAAATATAACGCTGATTTCTGTTGTTTGACTTCTAAATTAATTAGTAATTATTTAGTAACTGTAATATATGTGTGTAAAGACTGTAGAATTTCAACGAAATCACAAAGTGCATTAATTTAGTAAGGCACAGAAAAATCTCAAATTTAAGGGAGAACAGAATACATTTCTGTGTGAAGCATTTCAATGATATTTCGTATTAACATTGAATTACACTGAATAATAATTGAATAAGTAGTTAAATCTCTTATATATACTCTCAATGCATTATATCTGCTGTTACTGTTGTTGTCGTGTCCGTATTATATGTAACAAAACGCAATTATATCTTATAATATGAATTTATGAGGTGGTAAATTCCAATAATAATATAGTAGACTGTGTACTTTGTACTATAATTTTGAGTGGTTACGAAGTATTAATACTACGTATTAAGACAGCTTTATATCTGCTAGAAGTATTGTATTTTAATTTAATAGTTGAGAGAAAATTCAGATCTAAATAGAAACAGAGAAATGGCGTATTTACTGAGAGCCAGGTGCGAAAGAGGTATTGGAATTAGCTGAGAATTTTGTTTTTGAGATAGAACCGGGAATGAGGAAAGCGCAATTAAGTGATGTAATTCTAAATACTAGTGATGTAATTAAGTGATGTAATTCTAAATACTGAATGATATGAAGAAGAAAATGTTAAGGCCACTCCACTGATTGTTACTAAAAAGAAAAAATGAGAGAGAGAGAGGAAAAGAGAGAGAGGCAAGAGAAAGACAGTTTGAGCTGCAAAAGTTAAGAATTATGACAGTGAATTGCATTATAGAATCCACTTCCAGTTTCTCAGATGTTCTATTTCAGCAACGCATACATGAAAAGGAAAGACTCGTGCCAAAATTCCATGCCGAAGTAAAAGATATTACTTATATTTAGACTTTTGAGCATCAAGCCGAATCTATGGCTTTATCAGAAACCGAATTGTTAACCTAATTCCTGGATATTTTGTGAGGTATCCGAGATAATAATCCTCGAAACGACGAGAAAAAGAAAAGACTATGCTCAAATTAAAAGGATTTTGTTGGATCATTATCGTTTAAGCTTAGAAACATTTAAGAAAAAATTTGTAAGCCGTACAAAGAAACGGAACAATAAGTAGAAAGGTTGGTTTGGTTTATTTGATTGCGCAAAAGCAGACGCGGTCTATCTGCCTAAGGGAAGAGACGCCTTCGTGGAAGATTTTCAAAGGGAAATTGGCTCGTATGCACATCACACATTGGTAAAACCATGAAAACGGCCATGCAGCCAGCCCGTTCGCCGGGATTTGAGCCCCGGGCCAAACTACAGGGTTCAGGCATTTTATCTTTCTGCCGCTGATCCCCCAATAAGCTGAAAGAATTTAGGCATTAATTTCAGACTTATTTCGATGGATGATTAAAAGTTCATGGCTTTGTTGAGCTGAAATTTATAATAGTCGCGCACAAGATGAGCCCTAGTACCAAAGCTAAAGAGAAACACATAGATGAAAGAGGGAATTTTTAATAGCTGCTCGTATTGGCGTAGAAGCTATAAGATAGGATTTAAAAAATGCATTCGCTACTAAAAGAGATTTTCGGGTTGGGAGATCCAATGAACCTAAAAATCGGGAGAAGAAAAGGGAAAACCAGCGGTCTTCCCAGATATTACCCTATAACCAGCATAAAGTTGATGATCAGGACAAGACGAAAGAAGCGGAAACTGCTCCGAAGTTTTGGCTGTGGATTGTCAACCGTCAACCGTGATCCGTCAACCATCAGTTCACGTGTCTATGTGCATACTCCTCGCTGAAGTAAAGATTGAACGTAATTTGGGAGGCGTCCTATCGAAACCCACGATAATAGATAAGTGCCTTGACTCAGGACACAACATTCTATGAAACAGTAAGTTTCAGCTAAGAAAACCTTTCGAAAATAATAAAGTTTTTCCGGGCAGAATAACTGTCATTACACTATCCCAGACAACGAAAGATTTTCTCCAACCCGAGAGAGAATCAGAAATAGGATTAGGAAGAGAAACAAATGTGCCGTTTTCTTATAAGACATGAGATAAACTGGTTTTTTAGTGCAATAGGAGAGAAGAAGAAATTGAAAAACATGTCTTCAGTTGGATACAAGCGAAACAACAGGTCTTGATAGAGCGCAGATTCAGTATTCAACAGAAGATTGAAAAAAAAACTGCTCAGAAGCGTGTGAAATGTTAAATCCTATTACGGAAAAGTTAGAGAAAGGAGACGATAATATAACGAGAGAGTATAGTATTCAAAAATTTATTCTGATTATAAGGCATGAGGATCATGATGGAGAGGAGAACTTCTCAGCTTAGTTTATTTACGAATGAAAGCATGTGTGCGTGGTTTTGGTTTTCGTGCAATTAATTTCCCATACGATTTAATTCAGCTGAAAATCCCCCATCGGATTTGTTCCAATTCTGTGATGACTTGGAGGCGTTTATTGATTGAACGTCGAATTGAATGCTAGATTTGAGTTAAGAAAAGCGGCAGTTTTAATCATTTCGTCATGCCTTTCATAGATTCATGATTACAGTTCAGAGTAATGGACTAGAATCTTCAAATAACTCGTTAAAATAGACGTCTTAGACTGTTACAAGATATTACAATATTTTATTAATTAGATCATCAGACGCACTGCTAAATGTTGAAGAGGTTATCTTCCTTTCGTAAACCGTAATCCAATTTAAGTTCAGATATATGTTATTTCCTCCTGTCAAGCTTTGCCAACATTCGCTTCCAAGAAATTCCTTCTGGCTCTCATTAGGTACATAGAACTAAATGAATTGCTGGAATAATGTGCTATGTAGCGTCGTCTTGATGTATAAATTTTATCAAAATCAATCCTTAGCTATATTTTCTGTACACTGTACACCAGCATTCCTTTCTCCCCAGGCTATAGGCTTAATTAGGAAAATGAGATTGCATTCAAATCTAATGCACTAGAGCTAGGCTTTAAATTTATGATCGACAATCGCAAACGTGGGTTCCATTTGCAAGTTTGGGATTAAATTTATGCGGTTTTCTCGCAATTGCTTTAGATTTATTTCAAATAACAATTAAACTGTGTAACTTGAGAGAAATATTTAAAGCAGCAAAAATACAAAATTTTTCTAGACCTGCTTTTTAATGAAAGGCGTATGTGCTACACCTAATAACTGCTAAAATTATTGTTTCTTTAATTGGAATCAGCCATGCGTTTGGCCAGTTACGTGGCAAAAGAACTGTTTAGTATCGTCATGCTTTTGTTAGTAAATGGATAAAAATCATGTCAAAATTTAAAATTTCGAAATTTAAAAAAATGTAAATTTAAGAGTCAGGAACAAATCCTTCATGCAGGTAGTAAATTGTTTTTACCTTTGATAGCTAGTATAGACTAGGCTTTTCTTTTTATAAATCTATATCACAGAAACTGAGCTTCTGAATACATTCAAAGGTTTATAATTTTTATGAAAATATATTCTGATTATGATCGAAAAATTAAGACCACCAAATGAAACGATGCGTACAGATATGATAACACTTCGCCAACATGTAAATGAATTGTCACTGAATTTGTTTTTCAGAATAATTTCCAAATTCTGCGTATAAAATTAATTAAAGGGTAAACCTGCCCAGGTTTCTTTTACTCAAATGAAACTTACAATGGATTTAAACGAAAAGCATCGTACCTGTGAGAAATTCTGTTTCAGACTTAAAATGCCATTAAAGTAAGCATTTACACTTTTAGAAAATTCGTTAAGGAGGGGGGCATATTTCGCTTAATTCCCTCTTGAGCTGTAAATCTCGTTTCCAGATAATTAAAGAAATTAGGAAATCTATTAAATCTAACAGCTATATGCAAAACAAAGGACTCCTTATTCAAAAGGATATCAGTAGCCGCTCGTTCGAAAATTGTGACTATATTGTATAACTAATTCCTATCATACTGAATATAAGCTATATAAATATTTCCACACTCAGCTACATGTCAGCAGTAATTTTACAGTAAACCTTATATTTTAAATAAAAATTTAGGATTTATCAACCGATCGTTCAACAGATTATATAACAAATATTCAATTCCTAAGAGTAAGATAACTGAAATTAAAATTTTATTGAAACATTTAAGGTCCCTTAATTACTTTAGCTGCAATAAATAATGAAGTAACGATTAAAATTAAGTTTTATTCAAACCTGTTTTTAACAAATAAAAACGCGTACAGCAAGAACTACTTTTTATTCTCTAATTTTACGGAAATAGTAGGAAAATGTTAATCGAACGCAACAATCGAATTACTTTTTATTCTGAAAACAGCAAATTTACTTTCTTTGAATTCGTAATACTGTATACATATAATTCTGTTCTAATTATGTTTGTACTGCTTTGCAAAAATGCATGCAATTAAAAATAGAAATAACTATAAATTGTATAAAATGAAGAGATATGGTATTGAATTTCAAGTGAATTTCGAAAGCAAAACTCATGTTTAGAACTTATTATCCACTAAAACATGCTCATAAAATTATGAATGCAAATAATAAAATATTCTTTGACTAGAATATTACGCGGAAGATAACTTTGTGCAGTATAATATTAAACAAATGAAGAATTACAGCATAAATGTTATGCTAAATTAAAGCAAAAATTTAATGTGGACTTATGTTTCACAAGAACTCAGCGTAAAGTTACCACAAAGACTCCACTGAAATTGTTAGTACAACTATAACATGATTTCAAGTGCTGGAAATGAAACCAACAGCGTTTGGATAAAGCTAGACAAAGTACAAACGGAACCTGCATTTAGCACTGAAATTAATATTTTTATTTTCTACTAATTATTTAATTACACTTGGAAAAGAGGTATAGGTGGAAGAAATATATTAAGAAGCAACAAATTCAAGTTCCTGCGTAGTTCAATAATTACACAAACAGCTGATGCCTTTAAAATTTTGTTACGCGACTCTACATTCAAAGCTAAATTAAATTTTTGTAAAATTATACCAAATATTTGCCTTCTCTATTTAGGAACTGATGTTTTCCATCATAACGATGTAGAGACTTTAGGTGTTTTAGAAGCAGGAGAGATGAAACAAAGAGCAATGTCCTCACCAGGACTCGAACTACGGACCTCTCGAAGACGCGCCGAGCGTGCTGACCGCTACACCACGAAGGAATGCCAAGAGGACGGGAGAAATACTTTATATACTACCCCTTTTAAGGGGTGTTTAGGGATTAGGGAACCCAATCGCCAAATCCCGGAGGAGAAAAATCCTCCACCACATTTCTTAGTTCGGGCGCCACTGTAGAGACATTCGGTTGTTTGGAAGTATCAGACGTCGAAAATGAACAATTCCCTAGCCTGGATTTGAACCACGAACCTCTCGAATACGCATCGGGAGTGCTGACTACTACACCACGAAGGCATGCCAGAGAAAAACTTTATAAAGATATATCTAGAGAAAATAGATCAAAGATATTTTACTGTGTTATATTTAAACCAAGTTTAACGTAGCATTTAATTTCTGTGCTAAATTTATTTTTAACTGATTACTAAAATAAGCTTAACGTTTGCGTTTATATTACAGTTTGATGAAGCAGTATATAAAAAGAGAATACGGTGCAGAATGTGAGGTTCTTATATATACATATAAAGAGATAAAACAAGTTGTTGATAATAATGCAATATAAAGTAAAAATACAAATAACGTCTTAAATTCATTGCACATTCAGTTCATACTAAATCACATGCAAAAACTTAAAAACCAGGGGAAAACATATGCCAAAACCAAAAAATAAAGTGTGAAATTTACAGTAGATTTTCTTTATTATTTTCTAAGTCTGTTTATAAAATTTAAACTTTTATTTGTATCTTCGTCGCTTCAGAAACAGGTTAATGTGTTTATTTAAGTTCATTCGTTACACCAAACCCCTGATGACGATGCAGCGAAAGGTGTAAATTTCAAATTTTATATTTGGATTTGGCATATTTTGCCCTCCTCTGTCTTCCAGTTTGCCGCTGTGCATTTGGATTTTTGGTTTTTATGTGTGATTTGTTCAAACTGCATAAGTGATGACTTTCAAACGTATTTTTTATCTTGTACTTTATTTTTCATTATTAGATATATATATATATATATAGAGAGAGAGAGAGAGAGAGAGAGAGAGAAAGAAAGAGATAAATATATACATACATATATATATGTATATATACATATATAAACTTAAAGCATCTAAAGCTAAAAGTAAACTGGAGTCAAAGCAAGGCGATTGCTCAACAATATTAATAATTGCATCCTTCTAAAGGGGTTAAACACAAAACCAAAGCATTTCAAAATAAAAATGATAATAGTAGTACGAATTGAAAAACTAAAAATGCAAAAACGTAAATACTATACACAGGATAATAAAAATATAAAAATTAACCTCCTTTTATAGAAAAAATAAAGCTTCATAAAAGTTGATTAATATGCTTCAAAAACGTCTTTAGTTCTCCCGGTAGATTAGAGATTAAAAACCGAAAACAAAACAAATTTATAAAACATAAAAACTCATATAAAACCAAAAAACGTGAATCTCAAATGTACACTCATTGCCATCAAAAGTTGGGCACTAAGAAAGAGTTTTCAGAAGGAAACGAAATTTTATAATTTCGTTTTAAATTTCGTTCGAAATTTTTAAGTATTACTTTGATATCGTTAAATGATTAGAAAATCAAAGAAAAAGGATCATTTATTGCAGAAGAAAGTACACATGAACCGAAGTTTTAGTACTCTGTTGGGCCACCTCTAGCGCGAATTCACGATGCGATACGAGCGAGCATTGAGGTATGCAAGATCCATAAGGTATTCTGAGACATCTCGTTCCACAGCTGCTGTAAACGCGTCTATAGGTCGGCCAATCTCGTAGGCTGTCCAACTTGCCGTCCCAGATATTTTCGATTGGTGACAAATCTGGGGATCGAGCAGGCTGTGCGGCCGAGCATTGTCTTCTTAAAAACATGCTCCTGGGAGCCCTGCCACATGTAGCTGAAGGGTGTCATAGATGTGCCGTTGGCCTGGCAATGTGTCATGGATCAATATTAGGGTTGACCGTGTATCGTAAGCAGTGGCACCCCATACCATCACACCAACTGTGGGAACGGTCTGTCGCTGTAAATTGAAGGCATGATTGAGGCGTTCTCCACGGAGCCTCCACACATGAACACGACTGTCATCACTGTTCAGACTGAATCTAGATTCGTCGCTGAAGACGACCTGGTTCCATTCCGCTAAAGTGCAAGCCTGTCTTGCGCGACACCACTCCAAACGGAGGCTTCGGTGGGTGGGTGTCATTGGCAGCACACGTAATGGGCGCCGCGATACCAGATGTCCTTCAACCAGGCGCCTTGCGATGGTTCGGGAAAACACAGAGGCCCATAATGAAGCTGCTGCCTGTGTCTGGATAGCGGCCAATCAAGCAGTTGGCTCTACGAGTGCGTGTCGTATGCTGTGACGGTCTTCTCGACGACTGGTCTGTCACGGGCGTCCTGAGCCTGGTCGCCGTGTAAATGACGCCTTTTCTGTCCACTGGTTCCAACACCTCCTCACAGTAAAATCAGAACGGCCTACCTGACGAGCTGACCACCCAGCTTTCCCTCTCGAACTCTGACAGCTGTGGATATTTGCTTCGATGGCGACGTAACGGCATGTCTAACACAGCGTTTCCTTAGCAAAATATTAAGTACACCCAAACAAGCTCTGCTTACCTGTTTTATAGTCCAAGAAGAACGAAGTTCAACGCCCTCTAGTCGCATTACGCAATGCGCAATCACGTTGCATTTCTAATCATTTGCATATCTATCGGACGTGTACCTTTATGCCGAATTTTCGTTACGATCCCATAATTGTTTCTTGGTGCGCAAGTGTTTATGGCAATGAGTGTACCAGGAG
>KK119996.1:315267-333349 GCA_000611955.2 Stegodyphus mimosarum
CCCCAAACCATTATGCCACATTGTCGCGTGGTGGCATTTCACAGTTACTGCCGGATTAAATCCGTCTCCACGTCGACGCCACACACATATGCGGCGACTGTCACTGGATAAACAGAAGCGTGACTTATCTGAGAACACGACGTTTCGCCATTCTGTCATCCACATCGCTCCAGTCCGGGACCATTCTAAACGTTGGCGTCTATGCTGTGGGGTCAATGGCAGCCTTCTTAACGGATGCCGTGATTGCAGGCCACGTTCAACCAATCGACAGGAAATGGTTCTTGTCGACACGGGAACATCCAGGGTATTATGCACATGCTGCAGAATCGCAAAACAAGTGACTCGCGGAACCGCTACAGCTTTTCGGTGGATGCGTCAATCCACGCGTGCTGACGTCACTCTGGCTGCTCCTGCATCCCTCCTTCTTCCCACATTTTCTTGTTCCAACCATGTTCGCCATAGCCGATGCACCGTGCTCGCATCCATGTGGGTATCAGCTGCGATATTTGACGTAAGGATCGACCCGTCCTTCTCAGTCCGATCACCATACTCCTCGTAAAATCGTCTATCTGCTAGAAGTGCTTTCATTGACGGCGGCCTGGCATTTTCTCCTATTACACGTATCCTCCGGGACAAAAACCAACTTTCTTCGATAATTCGTCTGGCAGAAATAACGACACGAATATTGCACATTCTGCACGTTCTTTCCCTTATATCTTACTTCACGTGCGTCGGAGAGCTGCGCATTTCTTATCATTCGGATAACTCAGTGACGTGCGTCTACTCTAAAATTTGCATAAATTTCTGACCACTCCTTCTTGGTGCTGCATTTTCAAAGTTGAGCAGTGTAATTAAAATCTTCGTATATACGAAATAAATATATGTATATTGCTCATATATTCCTCTAGCTTAATACCAACTTAATACTAACTTGAGCTACTAATTAATAAGAAATATCTATTGAATAAGTAATTAAACTTATCGTAGAATGACTAGTTTAAAATTTTTATCAGCGGAGAAACTGATGTCCCGTTTTATGAATAGAATAACTGATACCATTTCTAAACACTTAGAGATATTTAAAACTTCAGAAAACATATCATTGCATTTTATTTTTCTTTGTTCATCAGCATTTTATACGAACCATAAAGAGTAATCTAAAGTAAGCTATATATGCAAAGAAAGGCCAGAATTACGAATGAAAACTTAAGCTAAATTCTTCCATTACGTAAAGCACGTAAAAGGTTTCTAAAGTTTTGAAAGGTCATTAACGTTTTGAAATCTATTTCCTGAATTTTTTTAAAGAATAACATTTTCAATTAAACTACGAAATGGTAATCATATGGCGGCGTTAAAAATATTTAAATATCTATCACAGAAACTTTTATTGAGAATTACGATGAAAAACTCCAATGCTTATAATTCCATTGTAACAGAGAGTACATTCAAGTATGCCGCCTTTTGGAGGTAATTATCTACCTCTCGGAAGCATAGCAATCGTTAAATTTTAAGAATTTGTAAAGTCTTTCATTGACATTGTAGAGACATCAGGTTATCTTGAAGCAGGAGAAGTGAAAATGTGCAATGCCCTCACCGGGACTCTGATCTGTTGAATACGCGCCTAGTGTGCTGACCATTAGACCACGAAAGGATGCTAAGAAAGCGGGAGAAATTTCTTATATACTCTCCCTTTTAAAAAGCGTTTGGGGATTAGGGGCGCAATCGCCGAATCCTGGTGGCGAAGAATCGTCATCCACCACTTTCTTTAGTCCGACAACAGTGTAGAGACATTAGGTTTTTGTAGTAGAAGATGAGAAGAATGAGCAGTGTCCTAGCCGGAACTCCAACCTAGGACCTCTTGAATACAGAAACGTTCGTTTGTGTGTTGTTCGAGTGTGTTGACCATTATACAACGAAAGCATACTAAGAAAGCGTAAGAAATACTTTATAATATAAATCAAAAGGTACTAAAGACTGTTATTCTGAAAATACGAGTAGTTCCCATCTCCTTCTTCGCAATAAATTATAAGGTTAGACAAGTTAGCAATGACTGCTAAATTGAGCAGATTGAAGGATTATGTGTTCGCAGTTCAATCTGGTAGCAGATCAGGCAGCTTTGGAAAAAAAGTAAGCAAAATGACTTTTCGAATTTTCGAGAGATAACTATGTCACTCAAGCTCATCTTTTTCTGCTATTGTTTTGCAAGGACACAGGTCAAAATAATCAGAAAATAAATTTTGAATATAACTGCAGCATAAACCACTGATATCATAGTCCACATAAATAATCTCTACTTCTTATAGGCTTAGTGTGAACTAATATAATCGTCTTGAAAAAGCAAGTTTTTTCACCATTATTCCAATATTATAGAAAGACCACCCTATGTATATTATATGTCTGAAAATTGCATTTTCGAACAAAGCTTATCTTCAAATGCTTAAAAATAAATTATTTTATGAGAACATTTGTAACGCTTATCGAATTCCATAACTAAAATCATCCTCACCAAAGAAATTTAAATTGTCAGATATTAGCGATTACAAATTCGGTAACAAGCAGGTAACTGAAAATCAAGTAATAATTATCAAAACTATCTCACAATATCAATTGATAATATTGTATTATTCTTCCCCATATTAATATTGTAGCCGGAAGGCGATTAAATTATTTCTGTTACGTGAAATCTGTTAGTATAAATTAGTCTAGCTCTTTCAGTCGTCATATGTACCCTTTCTTCTAATTACTGTTCTTATGCTATCACATCTGGATTTCCTTTTACAGAGCTGTCGGCTCTCTTATTTTACACTATCGCACTACCTAATTTTTAATTTCTAGAGTTATAACTATTTATAAATTTTTATTATTGCTATTAGCTCTTTGATTACATTATGTTTAATAAAACTCCTTAAATGCTATCACAAATTTTGTGGCCAATTTCGTCTCTTTTAGCCAATGTTTATACCCAATTTCATCTCTTTTTTAGTCCTTTGATACTAAGTATTATAACAAATAAGATTATAGAATTTATCAGAAGGAAATTCGCAACATGTGCAACTTTCCCCTGTAAGCTGCAGATCTTTGCACTGACGTTTTTTACATTGCCCAATCATATTTCACCAGGTTATCGACTGCAGGATAGCAACATACTGAAATTTCATGGTAATTTAAGAATATGTGCTAGTTCTTTGAAAAGTAGAAGGAACATAAACCAAAAGTTTCCTGAATAAAGTAAAGAGTTTCCTGAATCAATCACTTGGGGTATTATGCATAAATACAGAGAAAGTGTGAAAATATTTGTATTAACACCAGAATCTTACGTTTGTAATATTAATAAGCGAAGCAGAATGCAAATGCATCATATGAAAGGCTAGAATTTATATTTTTGAACATAGTTTTCAAAATCCTCCTTATTTTCGTTCTTTTGGAGCTTAAAATTTTTAACCAGAAGAAATACTTCATTTCATATTTTTTCTTTATTATTTTTGTAGTTAATATTTAACAAACACTTGTTCAGGGCGCTATAAATGGAAACGTAGAACTTGCGAAATTGGTGTAACACAATAGTTCTTTTGAAGCCTGCATTTCACTTAAGACCAGCATCATATTTTGATTTGAAGTTCCTTTTATATCCTTCGCCCATTGTCAAGATACTGCTGCTTTGATTATTTCTGCAGCATTGAAAGAAAATATATTTAGCTCACCAATGGATGATGAAACATGAAAAACTCTTCAGAGCAACGTTTTCAACTGCATTTCTAGTGAGAAATATATAGGAGAAAACTTCCAGAAAGCTAGCTGTCGGAGAAGGATAAAATGTTTTCGCTTAAATGGCTTCAATTCAAACCGGTGACTGATTTAAAAGAAAATTGGGATATAACAGGAAAAAAGAAACCTCACAGATTTCTCTTTTAAACTTGCAAATTGCTCTATCACCTCTTTGAAAAATGGGAGAAGCACTGAAAGGCGGATATTAGAAAGGCTTCCTTGACAAATAAGTCACTTGAAAAAATATTGATTGAAATCCATTTTCGGTCGAAAGCTCAACACAAATTTTAGATGACATATAAAGCTGTTGTCAGTTGCTTTATTTGTACTCACGACAGATATTTCAGTACATTCTGATATTTTATGAGATCCCTACCAATGGGTATTACGCAAGTGCAATAAGGTGGAAGGGAAATACTGTGTATAAAATAAAGAAGTAAAGTGCATAAGATTTAATTCTGAAACTTCAGCTGATCTGTTGCTAATGCTTGTAAACTGCGAAACAGAATGATATTTCTATTTCACCTAAAAACATTACTTTTTCTGAGATTATTATATAGTTTTAACATTCCAATGCTTTGTAAAAAATGACCAACATAGTATTTTATTTTGTAAAATGATTAAAATTTCAGAGAGATGAAAACATATTTAAGAAATGTAAAATGCCTCATATTTAAAACATATTTCATTCTTAATGATTTTATGTCAATAACAATACCACTGGACTTTCTTTTAATATTATTATGAAGGATTGTGTTTATATTAGTAATACTAGTAATAACGACATATGTATTTCTTTACTGTATTCAATTTCCTATGTAAATGGATTTTTTGCGGGATAAGGGCCTTGGTATTTTCAGTTCGAGGTGTAATTTTATTCAGTACCATTCTATTTGCCAGTTTATGTTCTAATCTACCTTCATTTAGCAATATATACCTCTAAGTTATGCAAATACTGTTGTATTATTATATGCGCTGTATTATATGCTTAGAATATTAACTGCGCATGCTTAGTTGCATGATTGAAAGTTCTTTGACGTTTAAAATTACTTTTATGAAAAGCATTTCAGGATTAATTTTCAAAGTATATTAATTCTAGAAGGCAATCCATATTTTCTAGAAGCATCTTGAGCGTTTACATTTGATATTGTGAATTTTTTAAGATTGCAGTACACTTTAAATGGTCCTGAATATTGAAGCATTTCAAAAAGAAGTCTTCGATAGATTACTACACCTACCTGAAATAAGAAAAAATAAGCTTCGTGTGGACTGATGTTTCAAAGAGAAAAAATTTATTATTATTGCAAACATTTTGTAAATGACTGTTACTTATGATGCTTTCAAGGGAGTTATCTTTAATTCATTGGAGAACCACTTAGAAAATTCAATGTAGAATAGTTTAAATTCTTTTTATTCTGGAAAATGTTAAAGAGTTTCATTTGAATTATTACGTTAGACATCAGCAAAATTCCTTCATACAAGTACAGATATTTCAAGTAAAATTTGAATCTCAAGTCATGCTAAAAATGTTAATTTCTCACAATGCTACTAATGCTTCAATAAATTAGGAAAATCTAAGTTGTTACAACTGCCTAGAAAGAACAAAAATTTCTTTTATTAATTTAAGATACACTTAATTCTGTGTATTCAGATATGTCTTATTTTCTGTTAGGTGCTTATATGTTCATTCTCAAGGAATAAGGTGCATATTTCTCTTTCATATTATATTTTTATTTCTTTTGCTCTGAAACGCATTTACATTTATTAGGAAACAGATAATACAAACGCTTTTCGATGAGTGTTGAGAAGGTTTCGCTATCTTAGGAGCCATTTTGCATTGAAAAACATTTTAAATATAGAACCACGTAAAAAGAGCTCCCATTAAAATCTTTTCGGGGTTGAAGGACTGCCGTTTTCTTTTTATTACGATCCTATATTTGAAATAAACTCGTTTTCCCACATTTATTGATTGCAGGTTTTTTTCCCAGCAATACATTTTCCGAATACTGGCTGCAATTAATAGCAAAAATTCAATCCGTTGAATCAAAAAGTCAGTGAGTTCGCTTATAAATACGCCCATTACAGTTCGAAGAGCTTTGAGAGTTTTTTTTCTTCTTTTTACATTAACCTTGGAACTGCTAATGTTAGCTCAGGAAGAGAAGCAATTTTTATGAGTGCTTTAGGAAAGAATCATTACCAATTTCTAAGAGTACGTGAGACCAAACTCCTTGGACAATTTTCCAATTACCTGTTTGGACCAGACACTTTCTCTTCTTTCATTTCTATAGCAATGTTTTGAAATTTATCTAATGGTTAATATAAAATTTTACATTGGCTTTTGGCGTCTTCTAAGTGAGATCAAGTGAAGTAAGTTTTGGTACCCGAACAATATTACGCTAGGAAATGTGCTCTACTATGTGATGCGTACACGTAATTGTACTCATTATTCTTCTTAAAAATCAACTTTTTTTTTAAAACAGTAGCATATTTAATGGATTTTATGAGATATCCTAAACAAAATTTTACAAAAATAATATAGAATCCGTGCTTATTTGTTGCAACAGCTTTGGCAATAAATATTTTCAGTATTCCATTTATTTCCATTACTTCTTTGCTATTTTATGGTTGATGATTGATTTTAGTTACTACTTGATAACATGTAAAGAAGTTTAACTTCTTATACTCCATAAAGTATTGCGAATAAACTTTAAGTTTCGTTTTCAGATATCTGTTTTATGTATGAAACGAAGACTGTCAAATAATGGTTCAAATGTAAATATCATAGCTTTGGTAATTGGTAGAAAATTACTTTTCTACATTCAGCTCTTATCAGCAATAATTAGGTTTTCATAATTTATTAGGATATTGCAAAATCATATAATGATTAGCCGCAGTAATCTTCAAAATTTAACTTGTCAGTTTACACTACTAGATATCCAAAATAAAACAACATGAAGAAAAAGAGATATCGAAGCTATATTTAAGGATGTGTGCTTAGAATCAGTCCATAAACAATCTTTATAAACCAGAATTCCTCCTTTGTCAAAGGCGAAAACTTGCTCGAATTAATGCACCTTTTTTGGGCATTATGAAATTTCATAGGGAACAGAAAATAGAAACAAAACTTCAGTACCTAACCTTCTTTTCTCTTTGTTTTTGGTTTTTCTAGACGGCGTTTCTGACGCACATTTTTTGCACACGATGTGCAGTACTAATCACTTCTGTTTCTTATCAAGGTCCACGTATGGTGCAAATATACATATATATATGTATACGATTTTCAATTAGTTAAAACTGAATATTGTGACTCAATGTAAATGTTAGCAGTAGTTTTCCTTATAATTAGCTTCATTGTTACAAAAGCATATGATTTCCCGTCCGTTAACATCCTCTAAACAGCCAAATGTTTGGCTCCAAAACCCCAATTTCCTGACTTTATCATGAAAAAAATTTATTTGCTTGATTATAATACCGGCTTTCCATCGGAGTTTTATGCATGGATTTGATTTTTGTTTTTTAATATGCGCCCCTAATTATTTTGACACATTTTAGAACGCGCGCATATATACTTAAAGGTATTACAAAATGAATGAAATCAATATTCAAGATAGAAAGGTCTATCGGTCTTCTCATGTTATTCACTTAAAACACCTTCTTTAAGCTTTCTATTTTCTCTCTCATCCGATAACTGCTATAATTAAAACTTCTTTTAATTCAAGAATCTTATCAGTTATCTTGATACTGATAAGATTCTTGATATATATATATATACAGCTTGAAAAGCTTTAGGGGTAAAATTCAATCAATGAATAAATATACTAGCGCCTCCTTCAAGTACGTTCTTCAATTTAATAAAATCAGAGCAAAATGAATAAATATTTTATTAAATATTTATTCATTTTGCTCTGATTTAATTACTTTAATATAAATTTAATATAAATTTAATTACTCTTTACTGTCTAAGGGAGCAGCTTGCAAGGGGAAAGGAGTTATTCGCATTTGGCCTACTGGTGGTTTTGATCAAAGCTTGGAGTAGAGCTTACGCAGTTAACAGTTAGGTACTTGTTTGAAATTCACAGTGTTCTCAACAAAAAAAAATCTGCTCAGTTTATTTATTTATTTATTAAAAAATTTAGGAATTGAGATCTGTCTTTCATATCTAGGAAGAAAAAATGATTTTGAAGAACCTTTATTTATACAAGTGGTACAGAGCACCAAAAGCAGAACATAAGCCTCATGCATAAAAATATTGCTTTTTATATGAATGATCAAAGAGTACTTAAAGTAATTTCAGAAACCTTATGACAAATATCGTTCAGAATGGTTTAAATTTTTGTGATATTTAGTGAAACTGTTTGAGAAGTATTGATTTGGTTTCATCTCTATTAATCGAAATAAAATACGTGTATATATATGTCAGTCATTAAAGTAAACAAGTAAATTATTTTATATATCTGAAATGATATATTATAAAACATATTTCATACATTATATTATTAAACTCATGAAGTAAAATGCATATTTATGCATTCATTAGCATTTGCTCTCAGATGTGGAATAGTGACACTCAATGAAATATCACATTCAGTGTTTACTATATTCAGGAAACTTTTAAGTACAATCTAATCCTACCTAAATTCCCTGTTTCGTCAAAACATGTTTCACACTTTGCTAAATGTGCAAAAACATTGTTTCTACAAAGTGTTCCTGAAATCAATATTCAAGATAGAAAGGTCTATCGGTCTTCTAATGTTAATTCACTTAAAACACCTTCTTTAAGCTTTCTATTTTCTCTCTCATCCGATAACTGCTTTAATTAAAACTTCTTTTAATTCGCGGTTTTTCATCGGCAAGGTAAATGAAATTCACAGTATGTGATGCTTCTAACGCTAAATCAAATTATAAAGCCAAAAGATTTATTATTATCTATTACACTGACTTTCTCTTAATTCTCTTGTAATATTTTGGATTCTCATGCGTTTTAATTTAATTAACTACGCCGCATAATTCTAGTCAAAGTGCAGTAGTAAACTCGAGATAATAGTTTCACCGAGATAGCGCTTTTGCACCCCTCCACGTGTTCACGCAACTATTAAATATTTATCACATGAATCCATTCTAAAAATAGCTTGCATAATGGAACTTTGAAATGAGCTATTAGCAACTAAAAAATAACAAAACTGTATTTTGCATTAAATTGTTTTCCTAGGCAAATTTTTTCAAATTTTCGTTTAAGAGAGGGGGGATTTATAAGAATAAAAATGTAGCCCATGTATAGATATGTAATAGAACGTTCCAGATAAGTAATATATAACAAAAATACGAACTTTTATTGCATAATTTTAGATATTCATTTAGAAACTATAAAATATGCATACGTATTACGCAAAACTACAATTTAGGGTAGTACAAATAAGGTTTAGTAGAGTAATTTAACGAATTATATATACTATATGGTATACTAACGAGACTTGCACCTTTTTCGTAGTTTAAGAAAATTATCATTTTATGTTTGCATTCCGCATATACATTTTTAAGTATTTAAGTGGAAGTAATACATTTTAAGTATATACATTTTTACGTATTTACATACATATTTAAGTAACACTTTATGCTTGAGGAATTTATTTTAACTCTTTAACACCTAAATTCCTGTTTTTGTTTATTTCTCTTGTTTAAAAAACTCAATGGCATTTACGCTTTCTAAAGAAAAATGACGAGAATTGTCTAGCTTATTTGTATAATTTGGTTACGAAGTGGAACTAGAACAATCCTCTTTGCGCATGTCCTATATATATATCGTTAATTTTAAGAAATTTTTATTTTGTGAAATTAAAGAAATTTAGGAATTTTAATGTTGGCTAAGGGAATAAATGGGATCATACACATCTTTATTCAGCCCTTGAAGGCTTCACTCTAAAGAACTAGAAATGAATTTATCTATTTCATCGCTAGAAAATGTTAATGCAGCTGCATTAGTAAATCTTCTGTAATGGCAACCATAAGTAATACGTAAATGCTCAATATCGATAAGAATGACAGTTTCAATTGAAAAAGTATATTTCACATTTTTATTTTAACCTTCCTTTTAAAATCAGCAACTGATATGTAAAACTTGGTCTGAAAATGAGAAACGATTGAGTTTTATAGATTAATAGGAATGAAATTAATATAGTTGGATAAATCTATTAAAATTATTTTTGGAAATCTTCGTAATGAGACAATACCACTTTGAAACTGAGAATTAATACTTACCTTATATTGTTCTTAACAAGAATTTATTTTATGAAGGTTTAAGTACTTTTGTTAAACTTCCGTAAACCTTGTGATATTAAATTTCGAGCAAAAAATCAGTACGCGGGTTTTCTTTTACTTTAAAATTTATGTTCCTTTAAATTTCGAAATTGTAAGATTATCTTACTGTCCTGGACACTTGTAACGTTCTAATATATAACTTGCTTGGAAACGTATGTTAAAATTAAAAATATACCACTCTTTCACTGTAATACTTTTTTAATGAATAGCATCTCTTCCGAAATTTTATCCTATATTCTTAGAAGTTTAATGATGATTACTATCTAACTAATCTCAGAATAATTCTAAGAATAATGCTATATATGTAATATAATATCCCTTTTTTAATGCTAGAATTTTAAATTTATTACTGGTTACATGCTTATCCTCTTTTATTTATTCACGCATTTCTCAGTTCCAGCATGCAGAAAGAACGTCTAAGTCAAGCTATAATAATTAATTAAGTATTTATTCAAGCTTATACATTATTAAGGTGAATCCTTATGTCTCACATTATTCATTTATTTTATTTTCATTTTCCAAGCAGTGCCATTATAATGGTATTTTGTATACTTACGTTGATGCATGGATTATGTTTCTGCAACGTTCCTATTAAAAATATTGATTTTGGAACATAACTTAGAATGGCAGATGTAATTATGAAAATTAAAAGATTGTAGTTCCTTTAATAATTTGAAAAAATCTTTATTTCAGTTAATATGTTTACACCAATTGTTGCTGCATTTTCCTGAAGTAGTGGATTTTAAATAACTACGCGATGTCGAAAAACTGAAAGTAAAGAAGTAGATGCTCCTGACGTGGTGAATGTTATTCATCAAATATCGCTTTAGAGAGGCGCCACGATGACCTTTCTTACGGAAGACGAGTGGCACCGTTTTCTGGTCTCTAGGTCTGAGAAACAGGACAATTTATCGATCTTCTCAAATAAGATCTACACTGTCCTTTTTCATTCAATGCTACAAAATGTTTGTATAGCAAACTTATATGAATGTCCTTTTTCTCGGATCAGAACAACCACAGCAGTGCCACTATGAGACAATTCAACCAAGGTTGTAGAATGTGCTGCACTAATCTTTGCAACAGTAAAATAATACCGACAGTTATATGTTTTCAGGGAGTTTTGAAAACTAAATATTTCAGAAAAATTGTATCATTATATTACCGTTTTGAGAAACAGCATTAAAAATGATGACCTGTTTGAAAACCGACAACCGATAACATGATTAAAATTTTCAAGAAGGATTATAATAGAAGACAATATGTTCAATGATTTTATAACAAAATGTTTTCTCTTAACGTACTTCTTTCCATATTTGTCATTTCTAGAATTATGTTTAGATGTTTTTATCCCCCACACACTTCTCCAATACTGAATGTAATATTTGCTATATCCATGACATAAATTCTCATTATTTTGATTCTTATAATATTAAGTGAAATTCAAGTGTTTTAAAACTGTACAGGAAAGCACATTTTTTGAATATACGTCGAAAACACCTTGATTATTTTTATAGATTTTGCTGTTCCCGTTAGCAACATTAAAATAGTGCTCGAAACGTGCGACAAATAGCCTAATCCGGAATCCTGACGGAAGACTAGTAATAGAATAACGCATTAAATAAATTGCTGACACATCATTTGTCGAGCCAATAAGAATCTGCATGGACCACTATGCTGAAATTCCTTTTTATTTGCCTCATAAAAATGTTTAGTAATCAATAGTCTTATTTCTGCATGCACAATAATAAAAGCATCTATCATGTAAGATGAAATGTTAACTTGACCCTCAGTTCAATATTTTGCTTCAGTTATTTTCTTTTTCTGTGTTTAAAATACGATATCTTAATAAATAATTTTTCTGAAGTACGTTATTACAGAATTTACAGCTTTCTGTGGTACCAAATGTAATATCAATGGAAAATGAATGTGAAATTCTACGCGCAAAGATATTTAACCAAAACTTTATTAATCAGTAATAATACTGTGATAATACATCACTTGGCAAAAACATAATTTAACTTCGCCATTTTCAATCTATGCCTCTCATATGGTAGGAAATGGATTACGCACAATATCATCTAAGGATTAGTAAATACATCCTAATTAAGAAACTTCAATAAAAAGTAACAAGTTCAGAAAAAATTGTTAAGGGCTTTCAATATCTAAATAGTTTCCATAAATCAATATCTAAATAGTATAATCAATATCTAAATAAATAATCAATATCTAAATAAATAATCAATATCTAAATAAATAATCAATATCTAAATAGTTTCCAGATCCAGTTAACTTCCAAAATGTTTTATATCCGGCTAATAATTACACAGTATTCCCTGAGTAACTGAAAAACCAAAAGTCCTTTTAGAACTGTAGTTAATCCATGGATACAGAAAACTGATTCCTTCAGAAATTTCTAATGCGCAGCGTATAGCGCGTTGAGCGAAATTTAATCTGATCATAAACTTCGCATACATTTCAGTTTTTTGTCGTGTTATTCGCTTTTACTCAGCGGTGCTGACATTTGTTCAGACAATATAATAAGCACTGAGCATAGCTATGATTTATTAGATTTGAACTCATTTTATTCTTCTATAATCCAAGCGTTTTCCTACGCACTGCATTATTTCACAGTGAGAGTCCTTATCGTCTTCTCTAGCTACATTTGAGGCACCACATGAAGAATACCTTTGTCAGATAAAATCCGACTGATTATCGTTTTATTCGATATGTACTCCCATGCTTGTTTCATGTATATTTTTAAACCTCTAAACACAAGAAACAACTTCTACGGGGCCTTTTACTGTTTGTTACCTTTTCATCAGTAGAATCTTCCTATTGTAAGACATCAGAGATAGATTTTTCTGTCAGTTAGCTTCATAATTTTAACAGCGAGATTTACTGCATCAAAAATTATCAAATGTCGCACCAAAAACTTCTTAGGAAAGCACGGGTATAATGTATATGTCAATGTAATCCCCGTAAACATTCCAGTTTAACAGCTGATATTTTAATTGGTTCAATGCATTAATAATAAGTAGTTCTTTAAAGTAATATAAATTTCTATAAGAAATTCTTTCAATTCATTATGTGTACATTTTAAGCAGTGATATGTCATAAAACAGATTCCTGAGTTTTAGTTTTATTTTGTTCATGGCATTAGAGTCATCCATGAAATACACTCTTTTGCAAAAAAATCGAAGCACCAAGAAGGACTTTTCCGATCGTGATGAAATTTGGTATGAATAATATCTTGATCGAACATGCAAATGATCAAAATTTCAAGGCAAACAAACAGGATTTTGATTATAGCACGCATTTCTAGTGCGCAATTCGCAAAGTATAAAACCAGTAAATGAGGCGGAAAATTTATCTTTTTAGTTTCTGCCATTGTAAATCCGTAAAGAAGCAACTGAAGATGTAATTACGACGATATCGAAGAACTTACAGATAACTAACGACTTCTTACGTGGTCGCATTGTAGGATTGTGTGAAGCTGGGTGGTCATACCGAGGCTACAGACATTGATCTGCAAAGATGTTGGCAGCAATGTTTGTTACAAGGAAATTGCCGACGTAATGAAGGCTCTGGAAGGCCAAGGAACACAAATGCGAGGCAAGATAGGATGATTATTCGCCAGGCCCGAATCGCCCAACGGTAGCATTGTCAACTGTTCAACGCATTACAGCCACGTCTATACCTCCCGTGGTACCGTCCACCATCTCACGGCGCTTGTCTGAGGTGGGGTTAAACTCACAGAGCCCTTTAAGACGTGTGCCTTTGACCCCACAACATCGGCTCAGTCGTCTGGAGTGGTGTTGCAGCAGCTGATCATAGCTGCCATCAGACTGGAATCAAATGGTGTTCAGTGATGAATCCCGCTTCACTCCTTAAGCAGATGACCACCGTGTTCGTGTCTGGAGAGAACCGGGTCAGCGGTCCCAAATCAGTCTTTGTTTGACAAAGGCACACAGCCACAAGCCCTGGTATGATGGTGTGGAGCGATATTATGACACCAGGTCATTTTTAGTCATCCTTCGTACATCTTTAACAGCTCAACGATATGTTGATACCATCCTATGGCCGGTTGCATTACCCTTCATGGCACGTCATCCTGGAGCCATTTTCCAACAAGATAATGCCAAGCTACATATTGCTCGCATATCTCTGCACTATCTCCGTGCAGTTGATACTCTTCCTTGGCCAGCAAGATCACCAGATCTTTCACGAATCAAGCAAGTCTGGACATGGTAGGCCGCCAAATTGGGGCACCACAACCTATCGCAAATCTGGAGCGACAACTGACGAATGCCTGGTAGAATATGTCGCAGGATGACATTAGGAATCTCTACCACTACTTGCCTCGACGAATTCAAGCATGCATTGCCGCCAGGGGCAGTTCGACCAACTACTGATTTGAACACTCAGTGGGTGAACGTGAGCCGTGAACAGATACTATGACATTGATTTTTAATCATTTTTTTATCTGTGTACGAGCTAGACACTTACTCAGTTTCATCAAAAACAACCAGATCCTTCATGGTGCTTCGGTTGTTTTGCAAAAGAGTGTATATATTAACTAGAAACATGGAATTGTACGTGACGAAAACTGTATTTCAGTCATGTCATAATGAGGGTATTAAATGCACTAATAACATTTTGGACTTTCAAAACTGTGATAGGTCACAATTAGCAAAGACGACTTTTTTTAAAATTTTATAAAAGGCGAAAAACGGAAAAGCATCCTGAATTGTACGGTCGTTAAAATCAATGCTTTTTTAATAAATCTTTTATCTAATCACATTAGTTTCATTTCACAACTTAAAATTATATAAATTTCGTTAGTAATTGAACAAATTTTGGGTTTAAGATCACTTCATTGCAATATATGCTGGGAAACGTTCTTACGTTATGCAGAATTTTACCTGAGGTAATCTGTTAGAACTCCCTTTTCCA
Organism: Stegodyphus mimosarum; assembly: GCA_000611955.2. Classification (NCBI taxonomy): domain Eukaryota; kingdom Metazoa; phylum Arthropoda; class Arachnida; order Araneae; family Eresidae; genus Stegodyphus; species Stegodyphus mimosarum. The sequence goes on from KK119996.1 coordinate 330,301, forward strand.
TACTGGCATAATTAGGTGCAGTTGTTTAATGTTCATTTTGATACACTAGGCCGCATTAATTTTTCCTCCGTGAAAATTTAACGAAAGTTCCTTGTTTGTTGCAGCAGGAAATGTATGCTTCGCATATTTTTCAAACGAAATATTACTAATAATTTTTCAATATTTAAAAAGATTACTATTCCATTATTCAATATGCTTACGCATTTTTAAAAATACACCTGTTGATGTGCTAAATAACTTTTAATAACTAGTTATAAATTCATTAAGCATTCTTGCTATTCACTTTTATCGCAGTTAAGAATACATAATGAATTAGACGGCTCCTGAAAATTTTCTTTCATTTCAAAATATATCAAAAGAATTATGAATTCCTAGTAACCATCGCTTCTGAAACACGAAGAATGATAATGACTTCCTGAAATACTTTTATTAAGGCTTGTTTTCGGGAATTACTCATTCCTTGAAATACTTTAGCTTCGTTAGGCTTACTGAAGTTTCTTGGAAAAATATTCTTAAAGAATTCGCAATAATTGATCATGGAGATTAGAAAACTTTGAGGACATTTTAATGTTTTCTAAATCAAAGTTTCTTAATTAAGACATAATTGACTGATAAATTTTCACTCAAAATATTAGAAGCTCTTGTTTCAAGAAAGGCTGGGTTCTCTGCGCCAGAGAAAATGGAAAGGATTTTTTTAAAACATTAGGCAACTCATTAGTCATACACTGCTGGCCATTAAAATTGTTGATGGAAGGAAAGCGAATAACAGAATCTTATTTATAGAACATATACAATGTAATGGGAGGACGACATAAATAAACTTGCTACCGTTGGCTATCTGCGAGGGCTTGTGGTATACAGCGTTTTAATTTCAAAATACAGAGCTAACAACTCTGCCAACAACAACTCTATAATAGTGTCGAACTGAGCTTGGGTGATAGATACGAGTGCTTCATTTCATGCGGTTTCAAATCTACGCCAGAATTCATGAATTGCACTGGCTGGAGAATGATGACATGTTAATCCCTTAGCTACCCATGGCCATATATTTTCAATGGGTGAAAAATCTGGGGAACGAGCCGGCCAGCCGACAGTGAAACTCCTTTTGTATCCGGAGAAGTCAGGACAACACGGACAACGTGATGTCCTCTATTATCTTGCTGAAAGACAGCATCACACAGCCCTCGCAGATAGGACACTGCTACAGGTCTTAACACCTGAAAATTGTAACAGCAGCTGACTACATTACTAGATATGCGATCAAAAAGTGACAAAGATGTATACAAAATGGCAACCCCAATTAACACGCCAGGTGTTTCACTCGTATGACAATGATTAATGAGATGATGAATGCAGGTTGGCAACGCTCGTTCTCCTCGGCGCTTCCACACATTGGTATTCTTAATACAACTGTAAGTAACCTAAGTTCTCACTGTTAGGCAGAAGGAACAGGTTTGAGTGAACTGGTCGTTATGTCTCGTATGTGGTACTTGGATCCATGTGGATATATCGATAGGTCGCTCTCTATATTGGGTAGAATGTAACCGGTTTGGTTCTGCAAATTGTTCTGCGTTAACCTGAACATGCTAATGACATAAACGAAAGAACAGATAAGCCTAGCGGCGAAATTATCTGTCAAAAACAAACTCCATACTGTGATCTCTCTGACTGGAAGATTTGTCTGCATTATGTTCTCATCAACAAGTCGCTTTATTTTGCGATCGCAATCCCTAGCCTCATAATTTTACTTTAATTAATTATTTATCAAAATAAAGATGCAGAGCTTAAAGACATTTTACAATATTTACAAAGCATAAGAGGAGATATCAAGGCGTGGCCTTGCGTTTACAGGCTTCATAGTTTTATTCTTTACATATCCATTGAAAATTCAGATTCCTCATCTGTGACTATTTTGATTATCATTTTAATCCCTTGAACTCCCACTGGGTATTTTTCTAGATTCTAATTTGTTAATGTGGAGAAATTATGAAATACTGTCTTTCTGTATCCAATAAAGAACAGCTCCTTATATAGTATGTTGCGTCAGCAAGGCCACAGCTCGTCCTACATTCACACTTTACTTGGCATCTGTAGGATCTTGTGAAGTAGCTAGGAAATTTACCATGGTTGGTAAGAGCCTGATTCGCACAGAAGTCGCATTTTAGTCCGTTTGTGTCACTTTTCTGTTTGTGGCCTTTGAAGGTCACTTTTCCTCTGGCTTTTTCCTCCCATCTATTTTGTCATTGTGATATTATTTGTTTGTGCACCTTTGTTTTTACTCCCTCTTCTGAAATCCCCCCCGGGGGTTGACTCAGGAGAATTCCTGGGAAGTACTGGCTAGGATCTGTACTTAGACAGTCTCAACCACGGGGGTAAAATATCAGGTACTATTGTACCTTATTCTTCACAGGACTAGAACCCGGGTATTGTACCTAGGATGGGATCAGGCTCGACAGGGACCGTACTGGTGCTGGCTTGTCCGCTCCCTTGGCTGTGGTGGAGCTGATATGAAAAACCAGGAGGAGGGCGTGGGACCATGCCCGTATAACCACAATGGTAAAGTTAGGGCGTCCCCGTCTCTCCGTAACGAGTGTCCCTCTTCTGAAAGCGACACTTCTATTTCTGTGTCCTCTTTTTGAATGGCTGCCTTAGCTTCTTTATCAGCTCTCTCGTTACTTGCTGGGCCATCATCCGCTTTTGCCCAAGTTATTTTGACACTGTGCATGTCTTCGGGAGTGTTAATTAATTCTTTTAGGACTTGGACGCTTCGCTTTGAAATTATTAGGCTATTGAGACTGTGAACAGCACTTTGGCTGTCAGTATAAATCTTGACTGGGAGGTTATGCCTTACTTTCTGTCCTAGCCAAAAGTTTTTTTTTTTCTTCAAAGCTAGGACTTCTGCCTGATAGACTGTTGAGTCATCATTTAGAACGGTAATTCTCCTTATGTATTTCAACTTCATTGTCGTACATCAAGAAAGCTAACACTACTTTATTATTCATTTTGGAGCCGCTCGTGAAACTTTAGTGTCTTTGCCTTTTGGCAAACT
>KK119996.1:333361-369709 GCA_000611955.2 Stegodyphus mimosarum
CCCAATTTTTATCCCTTTTCGGGCTGGATGCTGGTGAAGTGTTGGTAACCTATCTTCCACTTGGTGGTGCCAGTTCACTAGATCCCATCATGTGATGTTATCTTTAAAATGTATTAATTTATAGATGTCTACCTCTTTCTTTGCTTTAAGATCCAGCTTGATTAATCCCGTTAGAATTTGTCAGCCCGATGTCGGGGACTGCTGGAAAAGCTTTTGTGACATAGGGAAACGCAATTTTTTGTATTTACACAACTTTCACTTTTTGGCGTTCTGTACCCTTATGCAATAACAGTACAGAATCATTCTCTCTAATACTTGTAGATATAAGGTCTTAATTAGTTTGCCTTTTAGATTAAATTTATGCGAAACTACTCTACAGAGGTTATTGTTTAACTTAAGGGTTCTTTCCTATATCTTCCCTAAGTGGGGGTTCCGTTTTAATTTTTTGACCATTAGAAAGCCTAGGTATTTAAGAGTATCACAACGCGGGATTGTAGTGTTTTGCCACTTGATTCTTGGAGGTTACCGCTGGAGTTTATTTCCTTTTGGAAAAGTATTAAATTGGTGTTTTCCACGCTGAATTTAAATTTGTGTAGATTATTTCATGCCTGAATTTTCTCTAAGGCCTTATGGACTCTTTCTTCTAGCAGTAATCTGCTACCTCCTGAGACAATTATAACGAAGTCGTCTGCATACGCTTGTACGGAAACTCTTTCTCCGAATTCTAGATTAAGGGTTGTGTGCGCTGTAAAATTCCAAAGAATTCGGCTTAAATTGTACACTTGGAGCGTTCCTTTGAAGTACTGGTGAACGATCGTGAAACCGTCTCTATGGTACCTATTCTTTCTTGTCTGTGGGTTAGCTGTTGATAATAACAAGTTCTTTGAACAATTAATTTCTACTCGTCTTGCCAGTACCTCAAGCCACATAAAGCGTTAAAGGCGGATGCCACGTCTAGCGACATCACGCATGTGTGGAGATTCTTTCGTTTATTATCCTCAGTATGCTTCCTTGGGCATTCTAAGGCGTCCATTGTGCTTTGTTCCAAGCAAATCCGAATTGTTTCGTGTTTAAGATTTTATTAGAAATCAGGAAATAGGTTAGCCTTCTGGCTATTAACTTACCTAAAACTTTACCCCATGCGGGTAATAAGCAAATGGCTCTGCAAGTTCCTCGTGTCGATTTGACCTTTCCTTCTTTTTGGAAGAGGATGAGAATTCCCAGTTTCCAAATTCGAGGGAAATACCCTCTTTTTAAACAGCCGTTTAGAATCTTTGCCAAAAGGTCTTCGTCTGCTAAGCAAAGTTCCTTAACCGCCTGTATTGAGAGCTCGTCTTCCTCCGGGACCTTCCCTTCCTTTTTTGAATTCATAACATTTTTAATCTGTTCTTTTGTAAATTTAAAATCATCTTCTGTGTATGAGCTCTTGTCCTGATCTCCACGTGCTCATCTTTGTCACCTCGTTAGCGTCCATTGGAAAGCGGAAGTTAATGATGTGCTGTAGTGTCTCTTCTATCGTGTTTGTCCAACTATTGTTACCTTTGTTTATGCGGCATAGCTTAAGGGGGTTGTAGGCCTTCGCTTTAACTATATCATAGTAAGTCCCAAAGGCCGATGTTATCTGTAGGCTATTCCAGTAATAGCTCCAAGACTCTAATTTGGCTTTGAACATTTGCCATTTGTATATAGCTGCTATTTTTTTTAAACTTCTATCTCTTACGTTTTCTTTTTTCCCCTCTGGAGTTTTAATAAATTTTACTAAGTTTCCGGTCTCCTTTTCTGAGCTGAGTGTTGGAGGTCCACAATATCTTCCTGTTATCTTTATCCCTATTAATCTTAATTTTGAGATGTGGTTTTAGATTTTTTGGTAGGCTGAACGTAAGGCCTTTGAAATCTCTTTTATGTAGTTGTCCATGTCTTTATTATTTTTTACCTGCGTTGATTCTGAGAAAAGATCTGAAATCGACTTTTTCAAGTTGCTCCAGTTTGTGTTATAGCCAAGATTAATCTGAAAAAACGACGTGCTGCCACTTCTGTGTCGTGTCGTCAGTCGTTGCAACACTGTAGGCGTGCCTACACTGTTACAACCTGCTTAGCGTTTTGTATGGCCCTACTACACTGATGGATTTCAAACTTGCCTGACAGTCGCGGGATTCTGACCAACATGAACAGTAATGTCGCTGAGCGGCAAACCGCAGTCTCTACAGGCAGCGGTCGAATTCTTATAAAATGCTGATAAGAGTTTTTTTTTTCTTTTCACATGAGATTATGACACGAACTGTACTCAAACCACCAATGTTTAACTACGATTCCCAAATGAGTAACCCACTGTGCCATTTTCTCGTTTATACCCACTCTAGATGGCGTTTCTCATACCTACTTTGTGTGCATACGCTGGAATGCTAAGAATTTGCATATCTCAACATACAATACCTTTTATTCAAATTTGACGTTTTATGCATGCCTTCTTCATGGTGTAGCAGTTTTAATAACCAGCAGTGTAGATAGTGCTATATATTCCTGAGATATTGCTGATTCGCTCAGTTATAACACAGCGTAAAATTTTGAATTAAATTATATTATAGGTTATATGCACTGCCACTTTAATATAGTTTTCATAACACTGTGACTAAATCAGTATTATCGAGAACTATTAATATTTCGTTTACGGTTTTCATTGATATATTCCTTTGACTGTGTAGTAAAATCTCGCATTTGGAAACATTCTTTCCACATGTTTCAGTTTTTTTTCTCTTTCCGCACTCTCAGAATTTTACATCTGTACAAATGATGAGGCAAATTTTAATGAAATTGACTTTCCTCCCATTCTGCCATAAATCAAATTTTTTTAAAATTATTTTTCAAGGAAATCAGATACATTGGTTCCTTATAATTAAGGTTATGTCATATGTTGCATCTTAAAGCTTCGTATCATAGAATAAGGGGAAACTATCTTTTCTTGCATAACTCACTGCAGTCCACTAAATCTTTGCAACCTTTTATATAGTTCAAAATGACAACTGAACTTAGTGCATAAGCGTTTGGTATTTTTAATTGTTCTTTAACTGATGATAATGATTTTCTTAATTTTTTCAGTAATAATTTGCAAGCGTTATAAATTCGTATTCCTTAGAAACGGGTATATTAAATCTTGGTTAAGAAATAAGGATTATTAGCTGTTTGTAAAATGTCTTTCGTGCCTATCATTTTTCAAAAGTAAAAGGTATCGTTCCACGAAACACAAATAGGAAAATATTTATTCAGCCAACTTTTGCTAGTTGTTAACGGATCCAAAAAAAAAGCTGTGCCAACAAGTAATTCATTTTATTTGTCTCTTTAAATGTTTAGGAAACGCAGGTTTTGGCAAAGGTTAGCACTACCGTTACGGCATTTTCGATTTACCTTTAACTGCAGTGTGCGCTCGCTTTGATTGCCGTGTCGTTAATGGAAAGAAATCCCGCAATTTTGAATGTTTTAAATAAAATATGTTATAATTTAGTTCATTAAATTAATTTTTGTTGCGGGATTACAATTCTTCCAGAACTTTTTTTAATTAATTATTAATTTACAAAATTATATGCTAGCAATTTCTCTTTTACAGTGTAAATCATTAACATTCATTTTATAAGCTGCGCAAAATATTTTTCAATGAAAATATTCGTAGAATAAAATATTGTTCCTAATTTTTCATAATAAAATACGAGTATTTAGGCTATAAAAATGATATAAATAACTTCATCTTATTGCAGAAGGAACATTTTTAGGCTTCTCATGGTAGCAAGAAGTTTCTTCTTTGAGGTCATTTTCTCGTAGCTATTCAGACACATGTATTATTCTGAGGTTACGGCCTTCGTTGCCGCCCCCTTTGTTAGCATCGTCTCTCTCGCCCTCGAGCGACCTCTTAAGTGGTACGCTTCTCGGCCAAGGGGATACGAGACTTTAGGTCGACGGAGCTTTACGTGCGATACGACAAAGAAGGAGCAAGCTCCTTAATCAAGTCTCATCAGACCCTCAGACACGCGAGGTCCCGGGTATCACACCTAAAATGCAATAATCTTTTTATAAATGATCTATGCATTTATCATAGGTAAATCAAGAATATTAAAATATGCATGTACTTTCTAATGTCGGTGTGAAGACCTGACGAAATATTTACGGGCCGTTTAATTTAAAGAGACACCTTCATATTTTGTTGCATTATAAAATCTTACATCATCTGATTGTTTTTTTTTTATTTGATGCAACTTTCAGAGTTAGATGTTATGATGAGATGATAATTTTTTAGAGTTAGATAAATCACTCATGAGATGGATAATTTTTTACTCCCCCCCCGATGCGACGTGATAGATATATTATTACGCTTGCCAGCTTTACTATAATAGAATTTACTTTTCATATTTTTGAACGACAGAGGCTTCTTTTTTTCTCCTTTCTTCCGTTAGATTGTGGCAACATAGCTAATTCCTTTATTTCCCAACTTTGTTTGAAACATTCGATGACGTAAGTAAATTTTACTGGATAACATCTCTTCCAGAGTTACCAAAAGGCCTCAATCTACTGCCAAACAACATTAAATCCTATGTAATAGTTTCGTTTTCTAAACACAGTGCTATTAATATCTTTAAGGACCTTAAACTGCTGAGTTGGTAACCAATTCTGTATGGATTATGTAATAATCTGGGAAGGAAGGCAACTCAGCGGATTTCAAGTTTTTAGTTTCTTTATCCGTTCTGCTTTCATCCTTTCTCAAATAAAGATCCATTTATAAAGTATTTTCGTTTACATAAACAAAACGTTAAAATTTTTCCGAGTCTATCGGGTTTTTTGAGGTATATACTGAACAAAGCGGGATCTTTTCTTTGTGTAGTACAACAATGTTTCATCAATTGTAATATTTTCGTCTGGTTTTTAACATAATAAACAATTCTCAGTAAAGGTATTCCATACATCTGAGATAAAGGCAAATGAATAAATTTGTGGTCATTGCGATCTAGTTGACCTCACGTCAGTGAGCTATTATTTTTGAGAATATGTCTTTAGGCACTGTTTCACTAAAGGCAATTTGAGCCCCAGGAATAGGACCACAAAATAAATATTTTTTTCATTGATAAAACTTCTTCACGTTCTATGTGTGTTCCCATCAATTACTTCCTTCTTAGTAAAAATAGGTAGTCCACCTGTTCTTCGCAAAACATTTTGAAGAGGAAATCTTCTCCTTAAAATTGTTGAAAATATGTGTTTGTTCCATGCCTTTGTCGTCTTTCTTGATCAAGGCTACTTCCTCGTCTTTGGCTGAATTCTTGTTCAAGGCAACTCCGCAACTTTCTTTTGCTAAACATTTATTCTGGTAATCAATACAGTGTGGATATGATGAAAGAATGCCTTGTTCTTGCTTGGAACCCAATGGTGAAATACTATGTGAATTTCGTTTCGGAGGAATAATAAAGCCGTCTTTTGATGAAATGGAATCACTTGTTACAGTTTGAATAATCTAATCTTCATCAGATGAAATAGGACAAATTTCAGTATTAGATTCATCATGAGAACTAATTTCTGAAATAGAACGGTCATCGGATAATGTTTTACAATTTCTTCTGATAGAACTTTTTTCAATGGTTCTACGCTACATGGTTAATAGGGAATAACATACAGGATAGAAAAAGTGGTCAGAAGCCTTGAACAATTGCTAGTGAAATTAAGAGCTTCTCGTAATTTCCTGAGGTTTCCTGAGAGTAGAATTACAGCTACAGCTAACACACAATTGCAGTTATTCAATTTAACAGTTGAATGAATATATACGGATGCCAGAATAAATTTTGACCCTCCATTAGCAATTACATTGAGCATGCATATATGACCTGCTTATGAATCATGTATTCTTTTACGCACCTTAACAGTGAATTCTGTTGGTACACAATCTGCAATTTCTATAAATCACAACACCACTATCTTTGCGAAATAAAATATAATACAGCAAACACTACCCGAACACAATGAAGTCTTAGCGCGACTATCTACCAGACGACCTCGACACTCACATGCGGTCTTGCATACGCACAGATCTTTGACTTCACCAAAATTTCGGTTTTCTTTTAGACATGACTTTGCGTATACCCTTTGTTCAATTTTTTTCTTTTTTTCTGTGTGCTTGCTAATGTGCTCTTTCATATATCTAATGATCTATTTAGATTGATTGTAACATTTGTAGTTTCGAAGTGTCCTAATTTTTGCTTTCCCATCAAATCATTAGGAGGAAAGCAATCTTGTGTTTAAAATAATATTGTTAATTTTATATTTAGTTAGCTATTTTTGGTAGAATTGTACTTAAATTTGTTTCATTACCCAGTGTAATGCAGCGCGTGACGAGTTTTAAGAGAAACTTGCCGAAAACGTAAAAATACAGAAGCACGCGCATTTAATAAATAGATATCTCGTAATTTATATTTAATTCAGGACATCTGAAGATGTTCTTATTTAGCTCATTGATGAAGTATTCTGAGACTACTTTATTGATCGATGAAGAGTTTACTGTAGATACAGATGTTCCTATTACTGTGATGGGAAATTTCAGTGCAGACGTCAAAAGAAGTGGAAACTCATTTGATTTTATGAAACATCATTTAAATCTCAATATGCTACGAAGAAACTCTCCAGGTAAACTTAACAATTCATTTATAAATGTAACAATTACTAGGAATGTAACTGCAGACACCATTTATTTGTTCTATAACATCCTCACACTTCCGATAGTAATCCTACACAGTAAAAAACCAGCAGCTCTTTAAACTAAAAGAGAAATCCTAACGTCATTTTTTTACTTCTTTATTTTATCTTATTCTACCTGCTTTTTGTGGTTTAATGAAGAGAAAAATTTGCAGTTATTGGGAAATAATGAAGCTATCTTAACAGATTAAAAGTAGGATAATAAAACCCTGCAAAGCAATAGCACCATGGAGGCGAAAATGTGTAATGCATTTGAAAATTGTGTGTGTGTATGTGTAAGATTTAAAATATCGATTATACATCTGTGTTATTTATGTAGCTTTTCCGAATGGTTCATTAAAAGATATATTAACCGTGCTTTCCTGTATTTTCTCTGTTAATATATGCAGTTTTCAAATGCATCGTGGCGTATTGAACCACGAAGGACCACGAAGTATTGTTTTGAAAAAAAATCGTAATTCAAATAAATAAAAACAGTTTAAAAATTTTACATGTATGAATATGTTTAAGGTAAACACTCAATGAAAATCAGAAATTTTTAAGATAATTAGGTGAAGAAATATAATTTAAACAAGCAACTCAAATAATTAAAATAAAATTCTGAAAAGGAAACAAAATCTAAAAACAGCAACCGTGGTTAAAATATATTAAAATAAAAATATTTGCAAGAAAGCATATATGATGACCGTTTTTACCGTAAATGCAAAATAAAAGAGAAAGGAAAAGTGTTAACATAAACTGAGACCTTTGCTAAGTGAATTACTGTTGGCATGAAGTTAAAACAATGTGAGCCAAACTGAATTCTTGAATTGCTGTGAACTTTCTCCCCAAATTTCGGAAAATTTAGTTTTTGGGCATAATTTGAGTACTAGAATTAAAATATGAAAAAAAGTCGGCATGTCGTTTCAGAAAAGTCAGATGTTTTGGCAAAATTCTCCCTGAAAACAATGCTATATATAAATCTACTGTATAACCCATGTTGCGCTTTCAAGATATGAGAAAAGCAATTAGAACGTATTCAATCGACCGATTAGAATATGAAACAGAAAATTGTATCCCCGCCCCCTTTTTTTAACTCAGTGTACATTTTACTACCATGGGAATTTTTTTTTAAGTTAAAGGGAATAGAGAACAGTTAACGGCTAGTTGACTGAATTTTTAAGAGCTTTTAAAGCTAGTTTAAATTAATTTAAAACCTAAATGAAAGAAAGCTGATTCTAGATAAACAAAGTTGCAATAAATATTTCTAAAGATATAATAATCTAAGCATGCATAATCTAATTGGATGGATTAGATGCGTAATCTAATTGGATGCTTTAGATGGATTATTTAATGTAACCGATTTCGGCTTTATAAGATCTACTTAGAACTCAATAATGTCATTTAAGTCAATGAAACCGGAAGATTCAAGAAAGCTTTAATTTTTAATACTTTAGTTTGTCTCGTCGTTTGGTGACTAATTTTATTTCAAGAACCTGCATCAGTAATACACGTACATAAATACTACATATTAATGATCATAAGCTCATAAGCTGTATTTAAAGTATATCAAAATAAAAAACGTCGTTTCCTCCATTTTATATATCAGATTTTCCTTTAATAATTAGGGTACAGATAATTAATTTTATTCATTTTTTAACTAAGACGATTTCTAATATTTAATCTAAGGGGACTATAGACTGTCAACTAATTTTCGCATACGTATTTTTAATAACATAGAGTATTTTAAATACCAAGAAAAGTCCAGCTAAGATTTTTCAATAATCCTATATTTTGAAAGTATCTAGTAAGAATAACACCAAACACATTAGTAGCTTATTTCAAAGAGGCATATATTATTTTTCTTTTCTTCTTTCTTAAAATGCTTGATTACTTTACATGCTAATAGTTTAATACTTTTTGTTAAGGTAAATTTTTAGAAAATTAAAATTTTTAATGAAATCGGAACAGTATTTTGCTTAAAAAATGTTTAGACGGAAACATTCTTTGACTTCTCTGCTTTAATTTATATGTGCTGTTTAAATGTTTTGTTTTCGAAAGGTCCTCTTTTTAAAATTAGTTCTTATTTTTCATTATTGGAAGATTGAAAAAAGTCATTATTACTGTTATAAAGTGAATCTATGCTTCTAAACTGAAATCAAAAACGCATACCAAAAAATTGCTTTTGAGTCTCGACTATTGAGAGAAGATAGCACTACACAGATATCTTCTCTTAGTTCGAACAGAAGATAATAAAATGCATCTTTAAATGATACTTGCTTTTGGATTTGTTTCTCATTTTACAGTATAGAGAATCAGGAAGTTAACAAGACAAGATTCAAGTTATTTTCTAGAATCTCTTCAGCTGCTGAATATGATGCAAAGTATAACATTTAATTTAACTACAGCAACCGATACGCTCAAAACTAGGAATATGCAAAAGCTTCGCTTGTTTAATTTAGATTTCTGTAGCATTCAAGAAAGAAAAGAATACTGGTTCAAGAAAGGTTTCTGGTAATAACGCCCACTGAAATATATACTTGAATTGTACATTTTTAGTTAGACGCGGATTTTTAAAAATAAATATTCAGTGTTTCATTGCTTTCAAATTTTTGAAAGATTTGGGAAAAATAAAGACAAATTACAAAGACGGCAGTTATTAAAATATTTAAGAAAAGGCTTGAAGGCATAAAATTTATACACAAACTGATACATATTATCATTTATTGCCATAACAATAAAATCAAATTTAAGAACTATTAAAATCAAATCAATTATTTGTTTAAATGAAAATATTTCATTCATTTATACTCTGAGATTCCAATGATTCTGAGAAATTATGGGTTTTTTTATTTTAGTATATTTCTTCTAGAAATTCAGTTTTGTTTTAAGCGGTATAAGTTGTGTTTAAATAACTATAAATTTCGTTGTTTTAATGATGTTAATGAAACAAATCACTCCATAAGAAATTAATGTTTTATCATAAAAATAATTTATATTCTCCACATGAACGAATATGCAGATTTCAAGCAAATATGGTTTAATATAACTATTTTAGTTTAATTTTTGAACGAAATAGCTGAAGAAAGATGAAAGGCATAAAATAAGGAAGTCTAGTTTTAATTATAGACAATTCAGAAATACTTTCCCTTAGATTTTTTTTAAATCGTATACATGTTATAAATGTAATGGATATAAGTCAACAATTAAGAAAAATCAATCTTTATTTCTAAACAAAAGTAAAACGAAATAATGAACCCAACAGATCAGTTCATTAAAATTAATTACATCCGATGCTGACTAATTAGTATGCAAAAGCTGTGTGATATGGTCTTCTTATTCAAATCCCTGAGGCTGAAAGTAAAGTAAATTATTCGAACATACAATTTAAATCCCCTAGATCAGAGAAACTCCCATCCAGATTTCCTTCAATGTTTCTGTTACAGATTAGCTTTTATTTTAATCAGCCCTCGGAAAATAATGAATAATCACTTTTGTAAATGAAGTCACAAAATTAGCATAATGTGTATACCCTCCAGTCTATTAGTTTAATAAAAATTCAAACTAGGAAAAGTAAGAAAAAATTCGCGGGGAAAAGGCGTCGTTACCCTTGCTATCTTCGTCTAAGCTTCACGAGACTGGGTACTAAATTAGCTATAACTATGTGAGAAAACGGTAATTTTTTAGAAGATTTTAGTCAGTACTTTTAAGGTGACTATTATAAAAATTAAGCAAAAATGCCTGCCTTCACATTCATTGAAAACCAAAGCCACAAGTTCAAGCCATAAATAATTAAAATACGTCTATTATAAATTATTTCACACTATTGTAAGTATTGTCATGCAGTCTCTGAATTTAATTTCACTAAAATCGAGGCAGAATATTTCCAGAAATGCCAAATAGTTGCTCTTTTGAAATTTTTCATACTTTCTCAGAGCATTAGTTTGGTATAAAACGTATTTTGGGTAGTAACAAGTCAAGTAAAATTTGTAAAATATTTTGTTTTTGGTTAGAAATAGAATTGTAAAACTGAGATATGAAATTATGTACTTGTTGAAATAATTTACTACTTTTTGATCAAAACTTTTTTCATTCTTATATACAAGTTTCATACTATTTGCTAGAAAAAATTATAATTATATAGCAAATTAGTTTTTAACTTAAAAGCCGCCGTCGTAATGAAAACTATACCCTAAATGCGGTGCCTACAATAAAGGCATAATTTTGTCTCACGCTAATTATATTTTACTGACTTTTGATTTTTGTATTAGTGTATTATTAATGCAACTGATATCATAAATTATCTTATTACTTCCGAGTAATACACTTTAACAATCAACAATAAAAAATCATGATTTTAAAAGCTTGCAAGAACACAGTATGTTACAAACTACCATTTTAATTTTATAAAAAATCTCTGATATCGCAGTGAAACGTTCAGACATTTGTGGATGCTGATATGAATCCTTGCCACAGCCCAGCATTCCGTATGAGGACATGCATAGCATATCAGATGATTAAATCGGCAGAATAGTTATATATGCAGCGGAGAAAGCGTTTCGTTTTTTAAAATTCCACAAGTGGAATCTGTTACATTGATTGAACGCAATTTTCAACCAATTTTCAGGAAATTACTTCAAAGCGGAAAGCCTTCCAATTAGTATAGAATGTATGAATATATGCGGCGTTTCTGCTAACGTAAAAAATCTGGATGAATTCAAGAATCTTAAGAATAAACTGAACGCTTTCGAGGCTTTTATCAGAAAACGTCAAGGAAATCAACAGTAAGGGTGAATCTTGTTGTTGATTCTTAAGATTCTACAGCCAGGACAGTTTTCGGAAGTGGCTAAAACTTATGCCATGCAAATCACAATTGCACATATAATTTGCGAAAACAAAATAACCTTTCTCCATTACTGGCATAGCCATTTTGTCTACTGAATCATATGACACACGATGATAACATACATCAATTTATGGAACGCTGGAAAAGTACATATTTATTACATTCCCCGATATGCTTTATCACGAAACCTTTCACTAGACTTTTTTCCGAATTGTTAAAACTGTATATTTCTTTTGATATAACAGTGCATTTTGGCAGCGAAACAGTTCAGTATTTATCAACTATGAATATATTAGCTGAAGCAAAACTTAGCTCAAGCTTTTTATCATGATAATGGAAGAAGCCGATATAGAATATTCTGCTGCAAACATCGATGGTTCGATTGGAAAGATAGATGGAATAAGATAAAATCACTCAACAAACGAGCACTGAGCTCAGTTTGATTACCGTATAAGAATCAAAGCTAAATTGACTGTAAAGTATAGAAAGAAGCTAATTACATTTGAAATCTTGCGCAAAATTTAGTTATAAACGATATTTTTTAACTTCAGTTCACATAGGCAGAAACTGTGCGCTACCATAAATTTAGGGTTTAATAATAACAAGCACAGAGTGTTTTAGATATTTAAATATATTAGTAGCTTGTTGAAGACACTTTGCTAATATTTTGGTGGGCATAAAACATAGAACGCAGCAACCACAGAAACTGAAAGGAAGTGGACAATTTCAATATCATCCTCCATGAATTTCTTTCAACAGGGTCCACTAATGCGACATACGGTGAATAAGTGTTTGTATGTTTGTATGACAAAACCAGAAACAATGACAAAAATGTAGATGAACTTATGGATATTACACCATGACGATAATCACAATCACGGTTATGTCGGTGCAAGTGCATTCTGATAGCAGAAATATCTACCTAAATTCTCACATGTCTGGCCCTGGCCAATTCTGGCGACTCACTTTTATCAAATCGTGTTGTAGGGCTAAAGTTTTCCGATAATATGAGCTGTTAATGCCGACACGATACCAGTCTTTGAGAGACAATCAAAGGGCACTTTCCCTATGTTTTTAGGGATAGCAGGAAAGCTGAAGGAAGGGTGTGCGTATCCATAGATTTTAAGTCGAAAATGACAAGGTAGTAAATGTTTACATTTCAAGCTAAACAGCCTGAGAAGCATTGTCTCGTTCGTTTCGAGCATATTTCTAAATAGTTTACACTAGAGTTTTCACTTCCTGTTTCAGCTCCTTCGCATCGTATTTCTTTCAAACCAATATTTTAACCGATCACATTTATTTCAAAACTAAGAGTTTGATTCATTTAGGTATGTTTTTTTCGTTATTTTGAATTTCTTTTATCTTAAGTCATTAGCTTTGGATTAAGATGCTGATGGTTGTCTTTCCCAAAGAGCTTGGCAGATTTCATTGAATGAATATTTTAACAGATTGAAAATTTTTAAAATTACTAAACGAAATATATAATTTATACTTTTTGTAAAATTTTGCAATAGTTTTTCTTGGTTTACAAGAAAAATCTTTTTTCAAACTATTTTCCGAAGGCATTATTCACTTAGACATTTTAGTTATGCTAAGTATTAAATATTTTCTATTTACTTATTGATTGAAGCATTTTTCTTATATTAGACATTGCGTACCTTGGTAATTATAGTTTATTAACATCGTTATTCCTTAATATTCCTAATATATATGCATTTTTGGTACATATAGTTATTTAATACACTGTAAATTAATGCATTTGTAGGGTGCCGCTCCTTATTTAATTAAAAATTAGTTTTTAGAGATTGTCAGATGAGTTATTGCCTCGTCTGTTGAAGTAGTTACAACGTAGAAGAAGTTCTTATTAAAAGCTTTAAACGTTCTAAAGTAATTCTCGGTGCTGGGCGAGAAAATATCACAATGGTCAGCATTACTACTAAAGCTATTTCCTTAACTATCAAGAACTCTGTTCTTATACATACTTAGCTAATATGCATCTTGGTTAGAACCGACAAAAGTATAAACGATAGCACAGATAAAATAATAAGATAATGGTTTAATTAACATTAACCTTACACATTATGCAATTGGTAATCACAATGAAGTAATAATCCTCCTTTTTAGAGCGGCCACACCCGTAGAAAACAGAAATCATCCCATACTGTGAGTGGTCCATTTAGAGAGGGTTCATTGTATTGTTTTTTCTTAAATATACATCTTCGATTTTAAGTTGAAGAGTTTTACTTCGTCATTTCTGAATTGTACATCATCGTTACACAGCTCTTTTGTATATATATTTCTTTAGCTAATGGTTTCATCAATAAATCAGGAACTATGAGACCAGACATTCCAACTGCAACCATTAATACTGAACTGTTTATGTTACATTTAATACGTGGTTCAGTAGGCTGATAATATAATCTTCTCCTTTTCACTTTTCTTATTAATGTAAATGAAAGTAAGATTGAACAGGCAGTTTATCAATTCATTACGAGTTAGAAAGTATTTGAAAAGAGTATACGCAAAGACTTATTTTCATTTGATAGTTAAGAGCTATATCTGACCTTAATAAATGAAATTCATGGAACATTACATATTTATAGAGCATCTGCTGTTGTTCGTTAAATATGTAGAAAGTCTAAAGAAAACAATGGAATATTTCATAAGAATGTGACTGATGAGTCAGAATTCTTCGAACATATATCAAAGAGAACACAGGCGCAAACCCGAAACAAACAAAGGAAAATAAATGAGCTGTCGCCGAAAAATCTTGAGGCATTTTCTTGACTATAAATGTTTCACTTTCACTATAGCCATCGTCCTTTAGATGAAGGTTTGGAGGAATTTATCTGTGACCATAGAGTATAGAAGAAGATCATTTCTATTTCTATGACAGAAGAGTTGAAGCATTGAAGGAACGTGGCATTAGATACTTAGTGCATCGAAAAGAGGAATTTAACCTGCCCGGAAATCGAAGAATGCTTTCTTTTCATTGTTTGAATGCTAGTTCCAGTTGATTGCTCAAGGAGGAAATTTCTTAAAAGCTCTTTTATGACGAAATCTAGTTCAGGGATGTAAGCATACTACCACCGTAACCTCCTCAAAAGTATTAAAATGTCTGAAATTAAATTTCTTTTTTTTCAAATCTTCTTTAATGTTTATTGGATCTAGTTCTTTTTCCCTACTTTGATCTTTGGACACTATTACCGTAGTATTTAGATTTCCTATTGCTTTTAGTTTACGACTTTTAATTGATCAAGTAAGAAATTGTATCCTAACGCTTAAGTTACTTTAATTCACTAAATATCTTGAGTTGTCGAACTTTATTAATAAATGTATAAATGAATGCTAAGAAATTATTTTAAAGGCATTATTTGCAGCCCTTACCATATTAAAAGGAGAGTAAATTATGCCAAGTAGTTTATCTCATCCATTTTCAAAGGTGAAAAACACTGTGCATTTAAAGTATAGGATTTATTCAGAGCTTCTTTTATCCGGATCATTTATTCTTATTTCTTGGCTTAGCAAAACTAAACTCGTTATTTATGTTTTTGTAATTTCTTCACAGCTTTATGTGTTATAAAAAGATAAGAGTATATATGTTTTTATGACGTTCATAATTAGTTTAAATGAATGTGTATGATATGTCGATTAGAATATTTCTCAAATGCATAGAAATAGGTGATGTGTTTTGTTTTACGCAATTAAAAATTCATTTTTTTATCTAACATTTAGAGTATTAAAATAAGAGCAAGACTTTTGGGTGAATAAATATTTTAATAAAGTTTATACACAACAGCAATATTTTTATTTTAATGAAACAGAATATTAAAAATTGTGTATGCTTAAGACAAAATACTTTTCTATTTCAGCGTAAAGCAAAAAGCAAATAAAATGAACATAAATTATGTTAAACGAAAACTAGAAGACCTCCTTACTTGACCTGCAGTAAATAAGTACTCACACACAAATAAAGAGCAACCCAGTTGGACATTTCAAATATAACAGGTGTTAACCGATGCGATTCCGGTTAGTCTATGTATTTTATTTCTACGTTATCTGCTCTTGATACTTCATTCGCTTGACAGTATCTTGCAAAACTGACATTTTGATAGCATTTAGCATCATATCCAATAATCAAATCAGTTTCATTGCCTTTAAGTATCATGTACTTAACAGTAATACAAAATAGCCCAAAATTAAATTTTTAGACTTAAACTTAGATTATCCCTTTTTTTAGACAAATTTTTATTCGAAAATATTTCGTCTGGCACAAAGACTTTGTTTATACGCTTGTCAAAGAGCCATGTAATAATAAAGCACGATTTTAGCTACGATTGTTTACGGAAAATAATGAGACATGAAAAATATATGTAACCATTTTACGGGTTTCAATATTCTTTAGTAAAGTAAAAGCTCGCTAGAGGTTATTAATTATCTCTTTTGACAGTGAATTTTCAATTAGAGATCTATTTCTAAGTATTTAATAGTAACAGATAAAGGGAAGAAATTTCATTTTTTTTTTCTGAGCAAAGATTAGCAGACGAATGGACAAGGAATGTTTGAGAGAAAGCATATTTAGAGTAACATCGCAACACACAGATGGCTGAATGAGAAAATTTCTGTCCTGCAAGGATTGGTGTAACCTTAAGAAGCGAGCATCAGAATCTGAATTATGAAAGAATTAACGATAATTATACTCATACCATAGAAAATGTTTAGGAATATAAAGTATGTGCACAGATTTGATAAAACATACATTGCTTACAATACTAAAAACATGGAGGAAATTATACGACGTTAATAAACTTAGACAGGACTTAACTTGCCCTAAATGCATTACACAAGGGTTTACCAGCAATAGCCTTTGGTAGTTACAAAGCTTCCAGATAATTGCTATTCAATGTATGTAATTTGCCCTTTTCTTCCGTTTTCTTGAAATTGATTCCATTATTATTATTATATAAAGTATTACAATAAATGTAAGTAAATTATAGCACAAAAAGCTGCATAAAACTGCAATTTCATTTAGTATTCCTTAATATTTAAAAGTGTGAAATATTACTTATTAAAGAGTGGTTCGAAAATCAAATATAAAAGAAAAATAATACTTTCGAAAAATACATGAAATAATAATTACAGTTTTTCATTAAAATATTTCTATCCACTTTTATTTCTTTTTTTCTGGCTTTCTCTTCCCGAGCAGTTTCACGTTACTTTTAAAAACAGGCCTTTCCTTCTTTTTATTCAACATAATTATCTTTACTAGGGTAATATTTTGAATAAATTTACATCTAGTATGTGATTTTGGCCAAAATAAAAGAGCGCAATTAAATGTGAATTTTTATTTTATTTATCAATCCGACTCATCTTCAAGTAATACGACATTTTAATTCACCATATTTCTTCACTGGCAGGTGCATAAAAAGTATCCATACCTCGGTTTTCTTAATTTTACATTTAATTCGGAACATTAGTTTACGAAGTGTAAATTTTTCGGCGTGATATTTACAAAATAGTAACATTATAAAAGAAAACATGAAATAAATTTCTTGCTTTTTGCATCTATATACTGCATATTAATTTTTATTTCAGTGTCTTTCTAAATCATTTTTATAGATAAAAAATTCTTGAATAAATTCATTCATGTTTAATTTTTAATTTAAGACACTGTTAATTATAGGGCAGCTTAATTTTATTTTAGCAATGTTTTCTTTGTTTGCCTACAAATCTTTATTTGTGTCTTAATGATTTAAATCACGGAAGCCTCATTCGATTCGATTCTTAGACAAGCACAACATCTCACCTGTTTTACTCACAATGTAAATTTAGGGTAGTTTCCGCATAGGAAACTCACCTTGAAAGTTCTTGTCTTAAGCCGTGTGATTTTTCTGTGCTAATTATCCAGATTTTCTTGATGCCGAACACCTGTTTTTAAGACAATCAAATTTAATTACTTTACGCATCAATTTAATTCTTGTTCTTATTGATATTTGTAGCTCAAGAAATTGCATTAAAAATGTGGAAATCTAATATAGGGGAAGAATCTGTTTTTTAAATTATGTAATGACATTGAATGTCTCATACTGGCAAAATATGAATTAGTTATTAAAAATTATCTTAAAGTTTGACCTAAGAATCTCTTCCTGTTATGTAACTAAAGTAAGTTATCATTCTAAAGTATCATGAATCCATCGTATAACACTATGTTAAACGATTATTATTATAAAAATTGCTCGATAATGCTGATATATAATTGCCCAAATGCTCTCTTAAGCGTGAAGCCTGAGATTTATGCATTTCCAGCAGGGTTATGGGTTATTCAATTATGGCAAAGCACACGAGGGCTATCTGCCTAAAGGAAATGATG
Source organism: Stegodyphus mimosarum (assembly GCA_000611955.2). Taxonomy (NCBI): domain Eukaryota; kingdom Metazoa; phylum Arthropoda; class Arachnida; order Araneae; family Eresidae; genus Stegodyphus; species Stegodyphus mimosarum. Next base: position 351,280 of record KK119996.1, read on the forward strand.
CCTTCGTGAAGGACTTTGTAAGGGAAACTGGCTCGTATACACGTTACACATGGCGAAAACCACGAAAACGCCCATGCAGCCAGCCCGCTCTGGGGATTCGAACCTCGGACCGAACTACCAGTGTTCGGCGTCTTTACCGCTCGGCCGCTGGTGGGCGCATTTCTAGCAGGAAACAAGCATTTCTTTCATGTAAGCAATATGAGTAGCAGAATTTGGACACATTTCTAGAATGCGCTTGTTCCCTTTACAGAATTTATGTTCCTGAAGAATAAAAAATTTGCTAAAGGTTATTTAATATTACAATGATTAGTTAACAGTTAGACAATAAATGCACAATAAATTGAAATTACTCGAAAACTGACTGACATACACCTGATATAGTCTCTGCATTCTATGCTTAACTCTCTGTAATGTTCATATAAAAGTATGCACAATTTATCGAAATAATGTGCATTTTAATTGAGACATATTTTATCTTTACTATTCAAGCGAAGTCAATGCCTCGAATCGCTCTATTTTCATATTATCAACAGAATAATTGACTTCTTTTTGCAGACTTCATTTAGCCACTACTTATTAAATTAAACAAAGCAAAAAATAGCCAACTGATATCGATTCACTAATCAGCTATTTATTTCAAAGTAGCTATAGTTATTAGCCATTAACACTTTTCCATTAAGTCTCTCCTCACTAATATCGTATTCTTCACACGTAAAATCGTCTTGTGCAAATGTTATTTATACCTATACTTATCCTTCTTTACCTCGCTATTGGACACTCGCAAATTCAGCGAAAATATACGCATTCATAGTAAAGTGGTGCATATTTAAGTTTTGAATTCTAAAGTGGGAAAATTAACTGCAGTAAACCAACTTTATTAAAACAGAAGAGAAATACGCCAAAGGGAAAAATGAAATGAATTTTACAATTACATTAAGTTAAAAAAGAACGTATTCTGTTATTTATACTAACTGAAGCAAGATTATTTTTTAAGGGAAAGTTAAAAGCGAAATAACCACGAACTTTTTCTGCTTGAACATTTAACAACTTTTTCTGCTTGAACGTTTAATAACTTTTTCTGCTTGAACGTTTAATAACTTTCTCTGCTTGAACGTTTAATGACTCTCTCTGTTTGAAAGTTTAAATAAGTTCAATATCCAATTATGCTTATTTTAAAGCATCGAATACTGATTATGAATAAAAAATTAGAATTTAATAAAATTTCATATTTTTAAATACAAAATTCTGAATAAACGAGTAGTTGAAAGCTTGTATTTATTGCATAAATACATAATTTTACTTACTTCTTAAATTAGAAAAGCTAGAAATTGGCTGTAAAAAAACTAGTGATTAATGGTATAGATTTTATTTTATCAAAAGCGCTTTCAGCCATTCAACAATATCACCTTCTTTAGTTGCAATTAAAAGTAGCAGAAAGAGAAAAAGAGATCTAATAATTTTTGAAAACCTACGCTAACTGTGATGAAGAGAATTTTTTTTTCTTGAAGGAAAATCAAAATAAAAAAGTCTTAGATGGCATTTAAGGTGATTCATCTTTTAATTTCACGAAGAATATCAATAAACTGTGCCTCATCAATTATTATTTTATAATTTTCTTTATTTACTGATAAATTTAATTTGGAATAACAGCCAACAGTGTCTCTTAATGGCTCGTTAAATCTTCAAAGTTCAAGTGGCGATGCATTTTTATTAAAACGTTCGGTCTGAAAAGCTCAAAGAATTGGCTTTTGTTTAAATAAAAATTCCTGAGTTCGAAATTTATATCATTTTAAAAATGGGTAATGTGTTAGGTGCTCCTGTTAAACTCAGACTTTTATATCAAGTGAGGCATTTTCTACAGCACATTTTGTTAGCTTTCTACATTCTTGTGGATTAAACCTATCAGTTCTCTGACAGGGAATAAAACCGCAGTTCTGCCCGTCTGCATATATATGCAATGACTTGTAATATGCTAATACAATTTAAAATTTCATCTTAGTTTCTGCTTATTTTCTTAGTTCTTAGTAGTTACGCTTTCTTTCATTTTTTATTGACTTTTGAGTGTTGCATTCCTCATAACCTTTAACCAAATCTTGAAATGGGAATGGATTATTTGAATTACAGCAAAGCACAGGACGGCTATCTGCCTGAGAAACAGGATGCCTTCCTGGAGTATTTTTCAAGAGAAACTGACTCATATTCATGTTACACCTTGAGGAAATCACGCAAACTCCCATGCAGCCTGTTCGTTAGCCAGGATTTGAGTCCGTATAGAACTCCCCGTGTTTAGCAGTTTTAGGTAGCAGCTCCTACTGAGATAAAAAAAAATAAAAACCATGTCTTTAACTATCAGAACGTTTTAAAGCATATTATTCTTCAACTTCTAAGAACGTAATTGCTACAAATTTCTACAATCATGAATTGCATGGCAAAAATGATGTTGTAGGATACATAATCTAGTTTGATAGATTGTGTAACGTTGTAAAATAATTTTAGGCATTTTCTCTGTGATATCAAGTATGCCAGTCGTCCTAAGAAATATAGCTATTTGATATGATACGCAATATGTTGAGTCTACAACTGACATTCTTAGCAGTGCATGCAACGTTTTGTGAATTCAAAACGCACTTTTGCAAATTTTATCGGATTGATATGAGAACATTTGCTTCAGTGAAAAAGTTGTTTTAGTTAAACTAATGCATATAATGTAATTTAATTATTACCTCATTGAGAGGCTTTGTATTAGTTGAATTACTGCATTTAATGCAATTATTTTATGCATTATTAAATTGATGTATTTTATGCATTACTAAAGCTTACACCAAGCACTAGCACTATATGAACGGTATTCATCAATTTTAGCTGAAAATATTTGAAATCATAAAAAAAATCTTGCTTGTAGCTATAAGAAACTGTATATCGATGTAACAAAAAAAACTGTAACCAGGTTTTGGAATAATAAATTAATAAAATAAATCTATGTAAGCATAAAAGTGACTTAAAAATTTTCTCTTCTGATGTAATCCATTATAAACTTTGAGACAGATCACGTGCATGGAAATCTGTGAGGCTTTTAAATTAACCAAAAAATGGAATAAAACCTTATAATCTCAACAAAGCTGATGTAAACACACGCTTTCCTTTTTATACGTAAACATTGACGAGAGTGAATAATAATATGTGGCAAGAATAGTCGTATCTAGGTATACTGCGTTTTAAATGCTGAAAATCTTAAAGTTCAGAGGTTGGGTTAGGTTAGGTTAGGTTATTCAGTTATGGCAAAGCACACGAGGGCTATCTGCCTAAGGGGAGGGATGCCTTCGTGGAGGACTTTCTAAGGGAAACTGGCTCGTATACACGTTACACATGGGGAAAACCACGAAAACGCCCATGCAGCCAGCCCGTTCGCGGGATTCGAACCTCAGACCGAACTACCAGTGTTCAGCGTCTTTACCGCTCGGCCGCTGGTTCAGAGGTTGGAATTCAGAGCTTAACATGTTTGTCTTGGCAACATCAAGCATATTTGATGCAAACCAGCACAATTACCTTTTAGCTGTGACAATACTGAAAACAAAATGTTTATTTCTGGTATTATTTAACGTTGGTAAATTCCGAAGACTATTTTAGGTTAACTATGTATAAGAATTCAAATTGAAAGGATTAGAAGTAGGTGCTGCATTTTTAAGTTTTCCTTCCAAAGCCTTTAGTTACAAGAATTAAACTTTATTTCCAATAGTTTGCATATAAAGTTTTAACATCATGCAGATGATGTTTCATTTCATTTCTAAATAAATACTTTAGCTTTCCACAAAAATATTTTCCCTTAAACTACATAATAACATTTAGGAAAGAAGATTTCATTCCGAATAACATAGACAAACTTCCGAAAATGTGTCGGCCTCTCAAAATTCCAAATTTGATCTTGTTCAGAAACAAAAAGGTTTCATAAAAAGCAGTAGCATCCCAGCCAACTCACAGGAAATAAAATAACCGAATAGTTTATTTTTCAAGGAATATAGACCTAAAATATTCAAAAACTGCTTACAATTCAGAATGTTTCGGGAAAAAAAGAGTGTCTACATTCCCTAGTTTTAAAAATGAACTCTCACTTTGAAGAAGCTTACGCAGTGAAAGTAGCATCATTCCTGAGTATTATCTCGCATCCAACCACTTGTTTGGATCTCTGTATAATCAAATCTTACCTCATCCCCAAGATCGATGTCAAAATAAACCAAACATTCCTCACGAGATTGAAATCTATCTGGTTTTTCTCGAAAACGAAACTCTCGAAGAAACACGCAGAAGGGTTCCTTGAGAATAAAATCAGTTTGAATAATATTACGGCCCAAAAGTTCGGGAAGCATTAATTACATGTTAAGACATTTGCATTTTATGAAATAATACTGAAATCTTACTTGTTACACTAGCATATACTTAATTACTATTTACCACACTAGCATATTACAATTCAGTTTTTACTTTGTTCTCAGATTCTAAAATATTTTCTTCCTCTCATGTACTTGCCAGCTTCAAAATAATATTTAATTATAATTTTACTACATGGGGTTTCTCAGATTTTTCAACCACTTTTATAATTTTTATCAAATAATAAGCAAGTATCACTATTCGAAACTCTCATAATTAATTCAGATAACATTAAAAGATTTTTTTCTCTTTGAAATCATTTAGTTTAGAAGTAAAAATAATTTAGAAAGAAATATTTTGTAGAAAATTATTACCTCTGGTATAAGATAATTAGTATTTAAAATCATTTTGCTTATACTGTGTAACAACAAAATATAGAAATGTAATAACTTATAGTCCAATATGAATACAATCTGAAAGTCAAATTACCAAGGATTTAAAAATGTATTCCCTTGTATCGATTTTCATTTTGAAATAATACATTTTTAAGTGTCGAAAATTTTAATCAGATTTGAATGATCTTTTTATATGCTTACAGTACATTTATATTACTTTTCGTCACCGAAGTATAATATACTTTACAAAAGAAGGAGTATTGCATCAGTCATCAGGTTGCGGTGGATAGAGGAAATTAGTCAAAAGTGGCTAGAAGAAATAAGTAAAAAAATGTATAATTAAAATAATGCTCATTCAGTTATTTTTTCTCGTGATCTTGTTAAGTGCAGCATTTTTGAATCCATCAATAGCATAATAATAAACGATGTGTTAACTAATTGCACTCACAGCACCTCGGTTTCTTAAGCTATTCATTATCTCCTTACCTTATTACGTTATCATCCCTTACCAACTTATTACAAATTAATGCAATTATGCTTCTCTAAGCGTACGAAACTTATTGCGAACAGGAGTAATTACGCAGTCTTGTTTAACATTTACTAATGAGACAGAAATATTTTCTTTGTAACCCTTTTATAAATGCTTTCAAGGATTGATTCTTCCTTCAAATAGAATCTGCTTAATTCGTTATTTCTGTGAAAATTGATCATAGATTGGCTATTACAGTAGAAACAGTTTTCTAGCGTTTAACTGTGTACATTATCTATCAATATCTGTCCTATATATTGTTTTACTATGTTTATTGAGTTCACTCATCTAATTCCGTTATTATTTACAAGGTATAATTTCAGCATTTTTGTAATGCAGAAATTCTACTCTGTATGAATGAGATTAAACAGCTAATATGAATGAGAAAAGCTGTGAAAGGAAATCGAATTCTAATTTAAGAAAGTTTAGTTACTTGCTATACTTCCTTCAAATACTTAAGATAAGTCTGACGTAACATCTTATTTTTGTGTCAGCTTTAATAAGAAAACTATTAATTTATTTCAACACAGAAGCAAAGAAAACCATTTAAAATGTTTATGTGATCGTTACAAACTCATGTCTAATTCCTCAGAGTACTAATAATAACCCAACAACTGTTATGTTATTCTTGCATGTGCCGAAGACAAATAGCTGACGCAGAAATTATGTTTTCTCTCTGTTTACCCAAATGGTAGTCTACTAATAGCTAAGATTATTAATATCGTAATATCCATAAAACCTATTAAGCATTATTCTAAGAGAATTTGAAAATGCGTATTATCTCACAGAAATTCTGCTGAGAGATATAAAGTTTTATGTTATCCAAAAATCTGTTAACATTTAGTTTGTTGATATAACCCGAAATGTTGACATTATTCGTTCGCATCTTAATAATCGTTATTATTACCCGAAAGAAGCGTAACTAAGGCGACGTTTCAGAATCCAAATCATAATGTACTGAAGTTTGTTGCGAGATAGACAAAAAACATACATTTTAATGGTAATACTCATAATTTTCTGATGCAGCTCCACCAAATTTTACTTCTCTACCACACTCAGATTTAAAACACACTAAATCTAAATTAAAAACTAAATTAAAAAACTAATTAAATTAAAAAAACTTTACATTTTAATACACAAAAGCCTTTGCTTTCTTGACAATTTATTTTTACGCATATCAGGCGAAATTCTAATCGAAACGTAATTTGCACCAAATTTCATGACTCGAATATTTCAATATATCATAATTAGACAGAGGGTTACCCGTGTGTTTACGTCGCATAAGCTTATTTGATCTATATTTCAGGAAATTATTGGAATTCTTATTTCAGTTCTACAAAAAATGCAGACGAAATATTCATATTTATTACCTTCTATTCATTCGTATTATTAAATGATTAGGTCAATAAAATGTAGGAAATTTATGTACATTGTTTCATCTGCTTTATGGCATAGCGTAAGCATAACGCTTTCCGTAAATTCTATGCTTTTTCATCATTTATGTCTTTTATTATTGTCTAACAGCCACTTACTGTGATAGATGTCTGCTCTTGTTGGTCTTTATTCACGTTGACAGTAGAGCCATATTTGTAGATTAATTGATAGAAAAAATACAAAGCCTTGCGGTCAAATCAGTTATAAATTCAAGCTTAAAAGATGAATTAATATGTAGCACTCATCGCCGTCTCTCCAAGAATTTCGTATTTCTTATATAAATGCACCACAGCAGAGCTTAAATCCGTATGATGTGTATATATGTTACTTTTTTTAACACATTATTCTTCTACAATTAATACAAATTCCTATTGTAAATGTGGCTATTTATAGCTCTTTTTATCTCTTTTATGCACTAATTAATAGCATATTCATATATATAGAATGCTGCATTAATTAATAAACTTTTAAAATTAAAAGGATATGTTTAACTACTGAGTATTTACATACTTTTCAGTTTCTACTTCATATTCATTAATTTTAGTAAAGTTCACAATTATTTTGTAGCATTCATTTGACTTTCTGAAATTAAAAAAACTATATTAGTAGTATGCTATGCTAAATCGGGCCTTTTTCTCCTTATATAAATTTAGGTTGTTAGATAAAAGTGCATTTGTGCAATACATTATGAATTTTGCACCTTCAAAGCATTGTCCGCTATGGTTTACGCAGCAATATTAGAATATAATTGGTAACGGGTTTGTTCATTTAATGAATGAGTTCAGAAAGAGAATAATTAGAACTGAACAAAATCCTTGGCAAAGTTTGTAAAAGCTGGTGCATGAATTACTGAAACATATTATGACATTTTAATTATTTTCAATAAGGTGTAGAGTCATTAGGTCATATCGATGTGGGAACGTGAAAAATATATAATGGTCTCGACAGAATTCTAAGTTATTTTTGTCGAAATAAGCATAGCTGGAAAGAGAGCGTTGCAATCTTTTTTTTACAAATAATATTTCTTGAGGACGGGATTTTTTATAATATTTTCTTTAAAAAAAGGCTGAAAATGGTCAATTTATATACTCTAATAGAGAAAAATACTAATGAAACACGGTACTGGTTGCCATTATTTCAAAGCATTTAATTTTATTAAGATTAAGAAACAATTTAAATGTTAGTTTTATTTTACAAAATGTGGAAACAAAAGAGTACTAATTAAATCATGTCCTTCATTTTAATTTTTCACTCTTAATTTCTCCTTATTTACATTAAATGGCCTGTTTGTTTTTTTTCTTCACTTTCCTAACTCAAAGCGAAATGTCCTCTGACTAACCCATAAGACGTATCAACGTCATTCCTCAACTCTAGATTGCGAATTTGAAGGTGCTACTGTTAAAGCCCCATTCTGAAGTTGGCCATTCTAAAACTTTGACCAGGAAGCCAAATGGACACATCTTGCCTAGTGTCTTCTGAAATAGAGTTCACTATGTTCCGCATAAATTTGATGAAATGGCAAAATTATGTGCCGCTAATTCTGTTTTTTTTTTATGGAAGCCATTATAAAGTGCCTTGCTTCAGAAACTGGAATTGAGTCATCTGTTTTGAAACGAGGATTAAAATTTGTGATGATTTTATTTTCCAAACTCTCAATTGAAACAACGTAATTTGGTTACCGCTGCTTTTTAATATCTTTTAATGAGTACTTCCCTAACGTTTGAAAATTTATGAAACTGGTTGTATTGAGACTATTTATAAAATATTTAAGTTTCTTTATTAAACGTTTATGTGAAATATCATTGAACATACATAATTTTCAAAACATCCTCGTTTTACATAAAATGATGCAAAGTCAACAGCCATCAGTAAAACTTCGAAAACTATCATTATTAATTCAGTTATTAAAATGCCTCGAAATGAAGTCAGTTGATTTATAAATGGTTAAAATAAATTCAATGAATGATTAAGAGAAATTGCCTTCAGTTACTAAGCAATTTCGTATTTGCTACTGTGTGATAATAATAAAGCATAGCTAAGGCTAATAAAACTGGCTTTTCAACTTTAAATTTACAAACTAAATAAGAAATAACAATTAAATAAAAGCTCTTTAAAATTTCTAAGTAGGCTTGATCGCAGTTAGTCCATGGATACCTAAGTAAATTCGTACTTTCTCGAAAGAGCAAAGATACAAATCTACGGGTTTCGAAAATACAAATTAAACTAATTTAACCAAGCAGAACAACTCTTAGTTCAGTAGACATTCAAGAGCTTACCTTGACAGAAGACGAATGATGATATTATTCGTTAGTACAAAAGAACAAGAGGAAAAAAAGAGGTACCAAATGTTGCAAGAGAAAGATTCAAAACTATTGCTGATGTAATGATTGGAATTTCTTTTTAACTTCTTCGCTCACAATAGATATTATTTTGTTTTATTTTTATTTATAATGCAAATGATCTTTAAAAATCATTTCGTTTTCCTTATTTTTGTCACTTACATTTTTGCTTTCTCGTGAAATTATGTGCTTTTGAGATATCTGTCATGAAGTTAAATAATCGTAAAAGCAGTCAGATATGAAAAGATTTTACGCTTACAGTATAGTTAAATATACGGAAGAACTTTTAGAACTACACTACAACTCGATTATAACGAGCCTGATTTAAAGAGAACCCGTATTTAACGAGTAAATCGAAAACACTTGGTTGTTATAATGTTAAGTCTATGGAAGAAGAACTCACTTTTAACGAGCAAACCCTGGTTATAGAGAACAACATTTTTTTGATTTATAAAAATTCTATTGATTTCCAGCTCATCTAATCATTTCTTGGAAAAATTTCTTTATCATTTTGAAGTCAACCGAAAGTTAGTGATGAATCATAAATCCTGCAAACAACATGTGGCTTTTTGATCTTAGGGAGTGAACAATAGTGAATTTTGACCCCCGAATTCTGCAAGTGTTATCCAGCCTTTGGACCAAGGGATAATCAGAAGTTTTAAATCAAACTTTCCTAAGCACTTGATGATTTTGATGCTTCTCGACAGAAGAGAAAAATAGGAACAACCCTCAAATGCGTAAGTTTATTAAACGTACTCCAACAGATACGCTTAATGAACAATGCGTGGCGAACGTTACATCAACATACATTACCAATCGCACCCGTAAAGGCTGGATTGTAAATTTCTCAAGTGGAGCAAATCACTTAGGAAGAAGAAGATGTCTTGGAAAATTAGAAAATAAGCAGAGAAGAATTTGAAAATTTTGTATCTGTTGACGCCAATGTTATCACTTCCAATATACGTGCTTCAGAGGATATTCTAGCTGAAATTCAAGCTAAAGCAAATAAACATTTTTCGAAGCCAGGAGTACAAATGACGATGTTTTTGGGGCCATGAGTTTCTCTTCGAAGAACAATAGCATTAGAAATATACAATAAAACAGTTCAAAGCAAATTAGCCAACTTCTTTTGTACTGTGCAAGAAAAAAAAGTAAATAAAGTGCATATAATGTATGTACGAATGTAAAGTATGTACGAATTTTTATCATTTTTCCACGAACCCGTTCTTTACGAGCACTCGGTCATAATGAGCAAATATCGCAGTTCTTTCACGCTCGTTATAAGCGAGTTTGACTGTATATTAATGTTCTTTTGCTTTTAATTTTTACTAAACATCACGCGAAAGACATACATATTTGAGTTTCTTATATTCATGCTGTGTCCAGGATTTCAAATTAAGATTCAAATTAAATTAAGTTGCTGAATATTATAAATTCCAAAGAACTTCAAGATTAAGTTCAATTTAAATGTTTAAATACTTTTCTTAAATTATTAACTTGTTGGTACTTTCCTTTTAAATTCTATGTTTTACTCTCTAATAGAATCATTCATTTTCCAAGGTGCTTCGTTTGATGAGTAATTATATGGGCGTACTGTTTGCTCACATTAGGCAAGCATTATTGGTATATATCCATTTAGCTCTCAGAAGTCATTAATTGAGTGAAACATATTTTGTATTTTCTCTTTTGCTTACTTGGTTTGGCAGAAAGAAACCTGGTTTGAGAAAGCTTGCTATTTATTTACTAGTTGCTCAGCAAATTGTACGATACTAAATTGTTTTACAGAAAAGTTTATTCATTGATGTTTGTTGTAATGCATAACCGACTACGGTTGGAAAGAAACTGAAGCATAAGGAGGTTACTGGCTCCGATATCTTCCACTCACGGTAAAACGAAGTTATCCTGAGTTCTTTTTCAATCTTGAACAAATTCTGTATGAGTCTTCTAAACTGGCTTTGAAATTATCGCAAAATAACTAACATCGAGTCATTTTAAGTTATGGTTGCTTTAAAATATTACGACAGTGCAGCAGGTTTTCGTTTCGCTGGAATGGAGTTTTCTTCTTAGACTCTGATTCAAAAGTAACTAGAATCTAAGTCTTGAATCCCAGAAAATAATCATGAGATATTTTCAAGATTCTGGATGATCTAGTTAAGTTATTCTCAGTCTTTTAGGATTAATGACTAACAGAAGCAAATGTTTTACAAGATTACTGTAAATTTGAACAAGAGATCCTGATATCGCATATAAATCCCGAATAATAGAACTAAAGTAGCTAAAGATTTTGTTCTACTAGACCCATTCGCTTTACTGTCAAAAAGAAGCAAAGAATAAGTATTATGCCCACCAACAATTAAGCAGTAAAGCCGCTGAACACTAATAGTTTGACCGGATTCAAATCCTGAAAACCGGCTGGCTTCATGAGACATTCCTGGTTTTTTCCTCCGTGTAGCTCCGTTTTCCTCTTTCAAAAAGCCCTCCAGGATTCTCTTCCTTAGGTAGTTGTCCTTCTATGCGTTACCATGATCCGAAACTAGAAAACGTCAATTGTTATGCATGACTGCATGTGTTGATCATTTTAAATTATCCCATTTATCGTCAAGCTGAGAAAGTAGTCCTAGATTTAGAGCAGAAGTTGTCAGTTTGGTACTCTTTGTAAGTGAAGCGTGCATAATTATCATCCTTCGTTGAACAATAGCCCCTCCATTTTCTTAATTCCATATAAACATGTTTCAAATGGTACAGTAGGCTGTGTAGATACCTTTTTGCATTATCTTAAAGCATACACCAAAATTCAAAAAACATGAGAGTAACATTTAATACACACAAATGATGAGCAGGTAACTCCCCACATATATTTCTCTGGAACTCAATGCTAATTAAGGATAGATAATATTTTCAATGTGATTTTTAATATTGCATTAATATGTTTACGCCCTTTTCTATTTTATATTTGGAAATAACATATTGCACTTTGGACACTATATTTTGCTAATAGGTGGTGATATGCTCTTCATTTTTATGCCTGCTAAGATATACTGATACATAGTTTCCATTCCCAGCAGCATTTGCTATCTTTTCTTGCAATGACGGGTACTTGCCTATAACGGCATTGGACACTCCTAAGGCCAGAAGTGGTGGCCATTTCATGAGGCACCTAATAAGTGGCCACTGTTACCTCGTATGAAGGGACAGACAATTTTATATCCCTGCCTTCTCCGAGATTCGGACCCGGGCCCTTTAGTATCGCAGTCAGGCTCCCCTAACCACTATACTGTCTGGACGGCGCCTTTGCTGTTGTTACACTTATTGTTAATTTTGCTTACTAAGTTACTATTATGGTGCTAAATATTATAATATTGTCATTTACCGCCTACAAATCATTAACCAAGTAATTAAGGAATATATGGAACACATTTTTATACAATAGTTACTTTGTTACTAACATAATTGTCTGTTTACCTTATAAGGTATATCTCCCACATTCTTAGCGTGCCTTCGTGGTGTAATGGTCAGCACACTGAGTCGGTATTTCAGAGGTCCGTGGTTCGATTCCCGGCGAAGGAATTGCATATTTTTCATGTCTCCTGCTTGTAATTAACCTAATGTCTCTACAGTGGCGCCCGAACTAAAAGGGTTGTGGATGATGACTCTCCACACCCAGGATTTGGCGACTAGGTCCCCTAAAACCCTAGTCGCCCTATATGGAACACATTTTTATACAATAGTTACTTTGTTACTAACATAATTATAAGGTTACCTTATAAGGTATATCTCCCACATTCTTAGCGTGCCTTCGTGGTGTAATGGTCAGCACACTGAGTCGGTATTTCAGAGGTCCGTGGTTCGATTCCCGGCGAAGGAATTGCATATTTTTCATGTCTCCTGCTTGTAATTAACCTAATGTCTCTACAACCTAAATATTATCATATCGTCATTTTACACCTATGTTAGGCGATTTCGCTCCAAACAAGTTTACCTGTTGATGCTCTGTCATTGTTCAAATTTATTTAATTACAGTTTAATTATGAAATGCCTTTTGTTACGTGTATCTCACTGCAAAGCTAAATGCAATTCTATATATATTTATAAAGCCTAATATAATTTGTTTAAAAGCTTTAAATACAAATCTTAGTATTCAGCATAAACTTAGCATTTCACTTGAGAGTCGAAAAATTTTCATTTAGTACACAATAAATAGCGTATATTTACAGCTCCTTCTGTAAACATTTATAACGCAAATTTAAATGTGATTTTACTCACTTTTGATGCTAGTGGTCTCCAGCGATTACTTGATACGCCAGATGGCCAAATAACTGTCAGTTTGTGAATTTTGATTTTTTCAAAAGCGTATCCTAGTAATTTTTTGATAAATATTTTGATGGTTATTTCACCTGTGTATTTTACTTGCATTTCCAAACTGTTTACGGAAGCTTTTAGATGTGTAATGCGCAATTTATTATACTTTTTTAGTGATGTCCAGTGTTGCAGTAGGGAACATCAAAATTATTCTCAAAACATAATAGAAGCAATTCCGTACTTTTTAGAGGACATTTATTAACTTGCGAGTTTTGTTCAAAATAAAGGGTAAATTTTTAAAGCATGAATAGATTTTTGTATTTAGAGCAAGAAACAAAGAATGCAGCTCGATTAAAGATTTCTTTACTTGCCTTTATTACTCATGATGTAAAACTGTAGATGAGGTATTTGGATAAAATTCTTAATATCTGTTCCCATGGAACTGTATGTATATAAATATATGAAACGGAAGAATAAAAACGACACTGCAAATTAATTATTAAACACTGTTGTTTGTGAAATGAATAAATGAAATAAACAGTAAATGAAGAAACCTGTACAAAAGCAAGAAGAATCATATGACATATTAACCCTGAATACATGTTTCGAGTGACAGCTGAGAAAAGCCGATTCCCCCCTTCTGCTTCAGGCTGCAACATAATATTTTTAAAATATAGAAAATCGTTAAATTATTATTTTTTAATCCTTTTTATTTCAAAAGAAGGGTAAGAGTTTATTTTATAACCCGTAAAATTTCATTGCTTTGTATCTGATAGATCTCTGTATCTGATTTTTAGATGTCGAAATTTTAAAATAATGAATGTCAATTAATCGATAAAATGGAGTTATTTTCTGAAATCCCCCCCAAAATTGAGAAATTAATTAAAAATTTCATACTGATTTCATTTAAAAATTTTCTAGCTCTATCTGATATCGCAAACAGTAAATTTCTAATATTTAGAGTGAAACGAAGGCAGGTGTGATAAATCGTTTAAACATTAAATTAAAAAATATCTGTGTTGACTTTTGTAAAAATCGCTTCACACATTGTAATGTCATTCACACTCCGTGTGTTTACAAAATTTGAGTTCGATAATTTTTATAGAAGAAGTTTAGTACCGATGGCAAACTTTTGATTATAACGACAAACACCATGAGGTAAATAAAAGCTCCTAAAAATAAATTATTAAATATGTGTTCGCTGTTAATTTTTATGTAAATAGGGATGTGCATAAAAATCAAAGAGCACTGACAGAGTGTTTAACTCATCGTATTGTATTTGAAAAGCAAACTACTTCCCTCCCCGTCAGGATAAGCTCTGAGAAACAATCTTGGTTCTTTATATTTTAACTAAAATCTAAGGTATAAGAATAAAAATTCATGTTTTCGAGACTTTGGTTTAAGTGTCTCCTATAACAATAAAGATGTACTTTTAAAATAACATACTCATTAGTCTTTGATTTCTCACACTGTATTTTTAACTTCATACTTTACTCTAAAATTACGACAGACTTATTTGTTCGGTCTTTTGTTAGTAGTCACTGGGATAAAATAGTATTCTTGAAAATGTGGTGCTTGGGAAAAGCACAAATATGACATACGGAGTAACGGATTCATTCAATGTTCATGCTTTCCTTTAGGAGCGTTAAAGATTCCAGTCGCTTCAAATAATGCTTAAAAGATGAAGTATTCTTATTAATTAGTTTAATTTTCAGAAATTTCCAAAGATCTGATAAGCTACCAATGTATGTAGTCAAGTGTGAAATTGAGATTTGATTGCATTATTCATGTTACAGCATTTGGACATTTTTTTTCTTTTAATGTGTCTTAAGAAGGAAAGAATCCAAAATTAATGCTTATTACTTTGGCTTTCAAAGTTAAGCATCGTTCAGATTTTTAAAGAAAAGATGAGTAAATGTTTGTTTGTTTTTTATCCGGGTTGTTTTCAGATGGATTAAAAGCTTTCCCAGTGGTTTCTAGATGGCTGGTTGTGCATTGCGCAACAATTCGATGACTCTGACGAAATTTCTTCTGTTGCGTATTTTATATGCAATAATAATGACTTAAGCAAATTCCGTTCAATAGTGCCTTTCAAATAAAATCAAACTAGTTAAAAACATGTGACTTATCTTTTAATTAAAGAAGTGTATTAAAAATTACGCACGTGATCTATGAGCTACAAAATTCTGATTTAAGCGATGATATTTTAACAGAACAATATAAAATGAATTTGTGAATTAAGCCGCATGTTACTATGAATACGAATTCAATAAAATATTCGGCAACATTAATTTTTTACGAAAAATAATTTACATGTAAATATGTTTTGTAAAACTGGGGTTTGAAAAATCCTGTGATAGTTATTACTATCACCCGTTATAAGGCCTGATATAAAATATACTTAATGTCTCGAACTTCTTAAAACATCTGCAACTAGAAATAAAGAAAACTTCAAAGAAGGAACCCGAAATAGGTGGCTGTTCGAAAGCAAATGCGGAGTACTTAAATATTCTTCTCAGATCTAGTGTGTTTTATACAAACACTAGTATAATGCTTTATTTAAACCCTAGGGTAACACATCAAAAAAGCATATTCATTTGAACTCTAATGAAACATATAAATATGATCTGCTAAAAAAGTATTTCTTTAAGCACTATTGCAACATATGAGCATCTAGAATAGAACCCATTTCAATACATTTAGTGTAGTGGTAGCACGCTGTTTTTTTCGTACAGCCGATTGGTTTTGTGAGCATCGCATGAAACAAATGAGGATAAAATGGCGAAAAATATGCGAAATATTAAAAGAAATATATTCCAATGTAAAGTATAAACTTTCATGCAAAAGAGCTACATTTGCTTCTAAATACACAGCATATGTCATGTAACATAACATCAAAAAGTTTTCCTACTGTGAGAGAGTTCATAAATCTGAAAAATTAAAAATACTGTCAATTTTCTAACTTTTAGGATTCATTTCGCTTTTCTCATACTTCTTTCCTAATCCAGATGAAAATTTTAATTTCTTCAATCATATGTAAATTCTTCGTGAACAATGTGGCCAGTACAATCGCAAGCTAACCTTTTTTACATTAGTTAATTACGTAGTTCAATAGTATTTTTATACGAATGGATCATTAGTCAACAATAAAAAGCTAGACACTGTTAATTCGAGTTGCAACTAACTTACTAGTTTTGATTACTACAGTAATAGGCAACTGATACATCCTGTAGGCTCAAAAGAATTTTTAAGAGATATTATGGTTTTTATTCAAAGTAAAGAAATTTATATAGGAGCAGTTTTATCAAAAAATTATGATTACTTAAACACTTCTAAATTCATCCCTTTCTTTTATGAACTTAAATCGGTAAAACATATTTGCATGCTTTATACGAAAGTTCTGCTCCATTCATTAAACAAAGAAAATGTTTTGTGTTCCCATTAAAAGCACCAAAGGTAAGACTAAAATTTGCAAAGATTTTGAGATTGAATATAGTGAATCGGTCTGTCAGATCTAATACAATACTAAAAGAAAATTCGAAAGGCAAAAAATGGCCCAAATATTAAGGACTGTAGCATTTTAGGAAGAGATATAAATCCATGAAATAATTTTCGAATTTCTTGTAAAATAATTTATTAATACGTTTATTATTAAGTACATTTATTTCTTTGCTGAATTCTATGAATCGCCAAAATAAGTTGACTGTGAATAGCTCAATAAACAAAAATCTTTGCTACATAAGCCACAGCATATAACATTTAATCGCAAACAATCAGTAAGTAATTCTTTCATACGTTTTCCAAATTCTCACAAAATACTGAATTAACTTTCAAACGTTCAAAGAAAAGGTATGAATGGTCAAAAGGGGAGTTAAAACATACAACTTACATATGAGGTAGGGGTAGCCTCGCTGAATATAAATAGGCAAACAAAATTAGCACAAATTGCAATCCCGCATTCACACCACAACACATTAAAAATGAGCATGCAGAACCCAATGCGTCAGTTCGCAAGCAGCAATAGTTCGGTGTCATCCGACATAGCCAAAACGAAAAGCATGAAGCGAAGACATCGTCTGCGCCATGAAACGCGTTGAAGGACTATCGCGATGTTCCAGGCTGGTGCAAGAGAATTCGTTTTTCGAGAAAAGCTGAATTTGTATTGTAGTATCATCAACAGGCTATAGAAACATCCCCAAAGGAACAAGAGTCTTGTAGAAGACGTGTGAATGGAGGCCGGAGTATTACCCTACGGCAGACAATTTCTTCCTGTTGCTATGTGCAAGACGCCGTAGATCACTAATAGCACTACAGCTGGTGTCTCAAATCCCTACTGCTGCAGGATGGCCCATATCCCGCTAAACTGTATTGCGGCGAATGCATCAAGGTGCACTGTACGCCCGATGACCTGTGGCTTGTATTCCTTTATTCTTATGGCATATCAGAGCGCAGTTGAATTGGGCCCGTGAAATTGCAGTCAGATAGAGCAGTGAGGCCACGTACTCTTTACGGACGAGTCTCGATTTAACATCTAGAAAGATTCCCGAAAGGCAATGATACGGCGAGAGCCAAAGACACACTGTCGGGGCCAAACGCCGTTGAAAGTGACTATTACGAAGAAGGACGACGCTTATTCTATGAGCTGAGGTAGCAACGAACGGCCACACCGACCTCTGTGTCATTCCTGGTGGTTCTGTCACAGCCGTTCGATATCGCAACGAAATTTTACACCTTCTTGTGCATCCTTTTACTGCTGCAATGGGTACCGACGCAATATTTATAGGCGATAACGCCCGCATAGAGCTCGAAAGTGGTGCTGATTTTTTTCTGGAGACTGAAACCATTCCACATCTACCGTTATCTGCTATATCACCGAACCTGAATACCATCAAGGATGTGTGGGACATATTGGGACGATAGATAGTAGGTAATAGTACTTCGAGGCACTCTCCACGAAATCAGAAATGCATTACTACAGGAGTTGGCACTGCTGCCGCAGCAAGCAAACTGTTATGTATCACTTATTTCAGTTGTGATTTAAGTTGTTTTAATGGTAATGTTTAACTTAT
>KK119997.1:0-72080 GCA_000611955.2 Stegodyphus mimosarum
ATTTAAATGCAGGTGAAAGTTTTATGCATATAATGTACAGTAGAATTCAGCTTCTGGGACTTTGCATTTTCAGTATATGCAATATAGAAATATAGAATTTATCTGACACCTAAGCAGAAAGAATAGAAATGCGAATATCTCGGGTTTGTATATTTTGGAAGAACACATTCCACATACCTTACAAATTACATCTTGTGATTTCCACACATCTTACAAATAGTCTTATTTGATACCAAAGACTAAATCGCCATCCTTGTATACTTTTCTGGAAATCTATATCGCAGAATCAAAATTTTGGGAATATTTTGTGATAAAAATATTTTAAACTTTCGCTCTGATTTTCCAATTAATATTTTTTTTTCTTATTTTGTATTTCCTCGGAATACAGTACTTTTGTTTATCCTTATTTGTCTCCATTATGGCTCATGACTGATTTCTAAAACCCACAAGAACCTGTGTCTGACATAATTTCCTGTTTTCTTATCTTCCACGGATAAGAAACTATCCAAATGTAGCTTATCTCAAATGAACCTTACACTCTTCTGTTTCCAATACTTAAATACATATTAAATTTGAATGTGTATTTTTATATGCACTTTTTATTACTGTGCGGATTTAAAGTAAATTTTGTTATTTGTCAGATATCAACCCAAGATAAACTCTTTAATTTTGCTAGGCAATAAATCATAAGATTATATGTTTTACTTTTAATTGTCTATCATAATAACCATTTACGTTCAGTTAGAGGTAACTATTAAATGTAATTAAAATATTTTCTTTTATACTATTCTATCAGTTTCAGTATCCTGTATATTACTACAGTCCAGTGGGGGAATATAACAAAAAATAGTGGGTAAACCCCCTTGTATCCAAATTATAGTGCAGCAGGGAGAACAACACAGCAAACTATATTATTTCAAGATTCAAGCTAGTTTAAATCTGAATAGACGATGCATGTTCAATTTAGTTGTCTGAAACAGAAGTTTATTGTGTCATTCAGTATAACTTACAATACACTTTTTAACAGGAGAAATAATTAAAAATACGCCTAAGATCGGTTTAGGGTAAAACTTCACTCATTAGTTAGCTGTAGCATTTCAAATTTAAAGAGGGGATATTCAAACGTTAGATTTATTTTTATAGGCAGCGCTGAACAATGGTTAGTACTTGTTTCTTTTAAAATTAATATGTTTATTCAAACACTGAATAGTTTAGTGGAAATATTTTATTAAGATTTTTTATGAAAATCTTTATATGGTATGTTTTATTCTAACCATCAGCATCCATCAAATGCATATTTTGTGAAACGGGAATAATTCTGCGAAAACAGCTTCAAAGAGAGGTTTACAGAAAGTAGTGTCCAAAATAAAAATTAAATATCTAATACATTAGAAACAATGTTTTGAAAAATTATATACAAGCATAAAGAAAGCATCATTTTTAATTAAAGTATAAAATATGAATGTTTATTTTGGGATATTTTTCATTTATAATAGTATAAAATAATAAGTGGCAATCTCATTTGTATAAATTCTAACTTAAATGCCAAATCATATAAATTTTTGTGATTGTATGTCTTAAAAGCGGGGTACATTCAGCATTTTATAAGATTTCAAATTTTCAATATTGTAGAAAAAGGGAAAAAAAAATTTAGTTTAATAGTATAGTGATAATAAAAAGAGGTTAATCCGTGTAATTTTTATAAGTTTCTAACTACATAGATGTATTGTGTGAAAATGGAAATTCCTTATAACGAATTTCTACCTTCAGGAAAATACATTAGTTTATGTACATTGAATTAGAAGTAAGAAAGTAAGAGACGATATAATATCTCACTCAAAGCAGTGTAACAGTTCAGTTCCAGTGTGGGCAATCTGTACTAGTATTGTAAATGTGTATTAATAGTGATTAATGTATCAGGTGACGTAAGGAATTAAAGTTTAAGTAGATAATAGGTAAAAATGTTGTGGAATCGTTTGTGAAAGCAGTAGAAATCAAACTTCTGCCTCCAGTTCGGAAAAATAATCAAATTCTAGTATTTTTTCAAGAAGATCATATAAAATTTGGTGTGAAATACGGATACATATAAAATTAGATTCCAAGAGAAAAGAAATAAGAACTAAAAGAAATAATAGAGAATATATGGGCTTAAACATAATATAAATTTAGAAGCCAAAGATGAATATTAAAAATATGGAATAGCATAAATATCAAAAGAGGACTAGTAAATTTAGGAAGTGATGGGCAATAAATAACGAAAAATATAAGTCTTTAGAATAATGAAAGATGAATAAAACTGATGTTCGCAAAATAAATCGTTTAAAACTAAGGTAAAAAATTTTTTAAGGAAAAAATATTATTAAAGTTCAAAAGTATGAACTCAATTATCAGAATAATATTATGACTTTAATTCATGAATTACACATAATGCTAAAAAATAATTACTTCATATTCTTAAACATTATTATACTCTGAAACGGTTATTATCAAAAATATTATTATTTTAAACAAAGTTTTAATTCCTGAATCTATACGAAAGAAATCATTGGTTTAAATTCATCTTTAATCATAGTTAAAAATTTTTCTTTTGGAAAATAGTTTTACAATGCGCGAAGATACATGGTAATAAGCTAGGCTTTACTTGACTAAGAAAGAAGGTACAATGCAGCTAATTCGAAATTCGAATATTTACATTTCTAACATTTGGAGTTCAACTGAAATTATTTTTAATAGAATAAAAAAAAATTAAAATTGCATACTGAATCGACCCCAGGTTATTTTATATTTTTTCAACCCATAAGTTAAATTGCTCGATTAAACACCTGAGATAACAGTGGCATTCGTAAACTTTGCTGCTTTGTCGCCAGCCGTGCTGATACGGCGAAGTATAAATTCGTTGTATTGACAGCTGCATTTAAAATGACATTGACAGCTTTGGTGAGCTTCCAAGTGATGGGGAAGCAGATGTAACATAATATGAAATATTATAAACACACATTTGAAACGGAAGCGAAATAAATGAGTTCAGAACATCATTTTTTTTATTTTGTTTTTTGAAAATTTGTTTCATTTCAGCCGTTGCATAACTGCTAATGAAAAAAAGTGTACGGTTGAGTCTCCATTAATCGGTCTAATACTGAGCAACGTCCAAGATTTATCTGACAGCAGTTAAAATAACTCGAGAAAGAAAAATGACCCATAATATCTTTTTTTCTAATGGTGGTCACTCTTACGAAGGGACGAATAGTTATAACCATGCTTTCTCCGGGGTTCGAATCTGGGCTCTTTGGTATCGCAATCGGCTGCCCTAACATATATACCGTCTAAGCTATAGCTAAAAGATAAAATAGCTAAAAGAAAATTGCTGTTAGCAATTTACCTGTATTTTTATGCAGTTTAGTTTGAAAAATAAGTTCATTTTGCTCCTGAGTTCATTTGGGAAATTAAATGGGGATTCGAAATCAGAAGTTACACTTCGAAAACTGCAGAACAATGTTTTTCAGGAGCAGATGGGACTATAGGTAATTTGAGAAATTTTCCGAGGAGCCGATAGCTATACATACGTCCCCCTAGTCACTAAATCTCAGCACCTTTACTCAAGTCAACGACTGTTTACTACAATAAAGGTGCCGGCACCTCGATCAAATGTTCTTTCTTCCAGTTATAAACTGAAATTCCTAATAGCGGCAAAACCTTTATGAGGTGATTTCGCTAAGGTTCCTAAGAAATATGCTCTCACATAAAGATAACAGCATCTCGAAGAAATCCGCCTTTTTTTCAAGTCATGAACTGAACTAAATAATGGCTAAGAATGAATTTGAAGAAAGTTAGTAAGAAAAGGCAAGCAACGAATAAAATTGTTAGGATCACAATAAAGGTGCAAAAGGGGGTGGTCGAAAAGTATGAAGATAGCATGAGTATCCGGGACCTGGCTGTTACGTACCTTATGCCCAGTACGATGATGTGTCCATGATTGTGAGAAACAAAGATGTATGAAATCGTGACAATAAAGAATGAAATCGGCTAAATTTGCGAACAGGGTGAAATCGATTACCAAACAAAAAATCAGAAACGTTAGAGCAGGGAATAGCTACTTACAAAGTCAGAGGATTATCATATTTCTTGAAAAGCAAAATGTACACGAAACTGTGTGGAAAGACAATGATAAAAAATAAATGCTTATCATCGTTTGTTTACATTAAGCGTATTATTTTCATTTCTCAGAAAAATGAATTTTGTGTGAAAAGCTGTATCTTTTTGTATCAGTCCACAAGATTCACTTCATCAATCTACTATAGGGTAGGGGGTAATATTTGAAAGCTTCCGCGAATATGTAATGTTAATAATTCGCTGAATGGGTTTTGCTCAAACTGGTTTGACCAAGGGCGGCTGAAAGAAATAAGATTTAAACTCCGACCAAATCAAAAACACATTTTCCAATGCAGTTAAGAGACTTAACAATAATTTTAGCCGCCCAACCGGGATAATGGGCAATGACTTTGAATATCGCACCGAAGGGCCCGGGCTCGAATCCCGGAAAAGGCATGGATGTTTATAAATGTTTAGTGTCTGTGCGGTATGGGCGCTCTCTAAATATGCGGCGAGCCGAAAGTTCTCTCGAGAGGTTGGTGGTAGGGAAAAGGGGTGTGAAACCCTTGGACCTGTCCCCTCAGGGTGCTAGCCTTCAAAACTGAGGGCGAAATTGAGCAAAGTCGTACTGTCACCTGTATGGTGCCCAAGGATCTTGACAACGACAGGCGCAATCTTGACTCCTTGCCAAGAGGAATTTAGTGTGCTTTCTCTGATTTCAGACAAGCGAGATTTGTCACAACACAACAACAACAACCACAAAAATTTCAAATTTCTGTGTGATAGCTCTGTCTTATACTCAGTGTCATATAAATTTGCAAAATGCGTTTAGTTTTTCTACTTTCATTATCAGAATTAGAAAAACTCCCATGAATTTTAATAACAGTTCATAGTTAACTTCTCTTGTTTCTTATATTAACACAATTATTTTCTAAAATTTTTCGGCCATTTCTTGTACATTCGCAGAATGTTAGTTTTGTCTAGCTCTGTAGTTCTTTGCGATTTATGTTTGTGTTATTTATACAGTAAAATATAAACCCAAGTCTGGCAAGTAATATAGGACCGCTGAATAGTGGTAGATCGATACAACCATTCAAGGCTGGTTGCATGGGTCTCTTTATGGTTTTACCGATGTGTAATGTCATCAAGAGCCGGTTACGTTTAGAAAGACCTCCATGAACGCAATCTTCTCCTAAGACATATATACAGGGCGTATCAGTACAGCGGTGACAAACTTTCGGGAGAGATAGAATACACCTAGACGATGGGAAATCACATAGCAATACATGGTCGGAAACGCTTTGCTGGAGCGGGAGTGACGGCACACATAAAAAAGGAAGGACACAAACAGTGAGACAAAACGTGTTTTATTATGTCTAGTACAGCAGAAAGCAACAAATAAGAACAAAAACAAGCAACAATCGTCAAAATTACGATCCCAGACCGTGATACAGGCCTCACTCCTCCGGCGCATAGAAGATCTGCATCACGAATGGAAGATCGCATGGAAGATGCATGACACACGGTTCCTGCATCACGGTCCGGGTCGTAATTTCGAACACCTTCTTTGATGACGATCATTGTCTCTTTATGTTGCTTTTTCTTTGTTTCTGATGATCTCCGCGTAATAAACATGTTTTCTCTCCCCGTGTCCTTTCTTTCTTGATTTTTGTGTCGTCACTACCGCGCTAGGAAAACGTTTCCGAATATGCATTGCTATGTGATTTTTCATGGTCTAGGTGTACTCTTTCTCTCCTGAAAGTTTATCACCGCTGTACTGATACACCCTGTACATCCTAACAGTCTTTGAATCCTGTTTCTATGAGAGTGTTCGTGGTATTCTGATTGTAAAGTTAATACTAACCAGTTTCCTGCAAAAAGTTAACGATAAAGGCCCTTTCTCAGATCTCTTCCCTTCAGATAGAGGCTCCCCAGATAGTAGTTAAGATAGTCTGTCATGTTAAGTTGTCAAACACTACTCATCGTAATTTAGCTACAAAGAATGGGAAAAAATATTGTTATTAAGACGGGTACAAAATTCATATCTAATTTATTGGAAATACCTGCAGCTATCATAATAAAATTTGCACTAAGTTAATAATTCATTTCATATTTTATTTATAACTTCCGTTATGTTGTTAAATAAGAATATAGATATTTATCCATAAATTAAAAAAAAAAAATTCAACTATTTAAAAGCAATGTGTCACCACTGCCTGAAATAAAGTACTTTTATCTTCTACGCTCCAGCGTGTTGCCATTCATGAAAGCCTAAGATATTTAACTTTCAAATTAACTCTGAAAGTTTACAGAGTAACGAACTAAGCGATTTAAAAGCAATAAACATAGTTCTTAAAAACATTTTTGCTATTTTTAAATCTGATCGGTTTAAATGTATTTTTATTTAAATAGAGCAGATTAAAAAGTAATTTATTGATATTGTTATTTAATAATAATTGATTTAAATAAAAATGTAATATTATCAAAAAATTGCTGGCCCACGGGGGAATCGAATTCACGACCTTTGCGTTATTAGCACGACGTTCTAACCGGCTGATCTAATAGGCCTACATGAGGTAGGCCCTTTAGCTGCATATTTCTACTGAAATATGGTATGGATACGAATAAGCACTTAAAATATAAACTATCCAAATTAAATACTCATGGTCACTCTTGCAAAACAACTGAAGACGTAGGTTTGCAATTTTCTTACAACTAGTGTCTGATTGCGGTAAAGCATGTTAGAGCTATCTGCCTAAGATGAGGGAAGCTTTCGCGGAGGACTTTCTAAAGGAAACTAGTTGGTACCCACGTTACAGATGGGAAAACCACGAAAACGCTTTTGCAATCAGCTCGTTCACTTGGAATTTAACCCAGGTCGAACTACAAGTGTTCAGCGATTTTACCGCTCCGCCGCATTGCTTTTTATGGTATCACGATACCCAGCTTTTCTTCCAGCACGAAATAGAAAATAGAAAAAATAGATGAAAATAGCAAGTAAACTCAATTTTCATGACTCAAGATAGTACAAAAAAAAATTTCGCAAATATGTATGTTTTTCACGCTAGAATCAAAGCAAAGCAACTGGTATAAACCTATGTGTACAAAAAAGAAAAAAAAAAGAAAAAGAAAGAAAAGTACTGTAATCATCGTGAGATGTTTCAACATAATTTAGTGATCAAGAATAACTTTTTACCTTCCTCCTTGCTGATTTCAATTAAGAAAAAAAAAAAGATGGTCTGAAAATTCAAAAATTTCAGACTGAGGGAGACACTGTAAGTATTAATCAACAGATGTTTTCGATGTGCATATAAATGTGAGATAATTACATCGATAAGAGAAATAAAAACCTAACCCCATTTCCGTTCAGGCTTCCTCCCAAATTCAGAATTTCTGCTTGTATTTCTGCTTTCATAGGGGTAGAGGAACCTATTTTATTCTTCGGTTTTCTGAGTCCCAAAACATACGTGCATTCTTTTGGGTATTCCCATGCGAGGAGATATGGGTCCCTCTCAACCTTTGACCTTTACCTAAATTCGCCCTTGATTACTGGATTTGCGCCACCAGGTGGCTCTCTTCCCCCTTTCTGTGGGTAAATACCTTTTACGCATCCCAGAAGCGCATACAAGGAAAAAAAAAAGAAATTCTACTCTTACTACGATTCATTCATTTAAAAAATAGTGCGTACTCGGTAACGTCTAAAAATCGTCCCGAAGTGGGAAATTCCATTGTTGGATACTGCATACTAAAAGGAGGAAAACTCCATTTAATCGAAATCCGTATATCCTAACTTCCATTTATCCGGATTTCCAGTTCTTAGGCTAAATAAAATTTAACTTGCTAAGTGATTTACGCGTTTTTGATTCTTTTCTGATTTAAAAAATACCACTACAGTGTATAAAAATTTTAAGACACATTGCATGTTTAAACTTACAGACAAACTGTACGTTTAAAACTGCATAACATTTTGCCCATGAAGAAGCGGACTCTGTGTTTAATCGCCCTTGAAATCTGCAGTTTTATTGAGAATCTTCACCAATCTAAGTTTGTTCCACGTTTGTTATTTCTTTCCCAATTAGTAAATTACGTATTTTTTAAGAAACTGTCAAGTCAATGAAGATAAAAAAATTCCCCTTTTCTTGATTCGGCGCTACTTAAACAAATGATCCTCTTGATCATTTCTTACATTTTGGTCTATAATATACAGCGTGCAAAGTAATCGAAATACAAATAATTGCTTAAACATCACAATTAAATCTGAGAATATGGGCAAAAGTTTTGAAAAGAAAGGGTCTCACAAAGTGATATAGATATCAGTTTAAATACTTGTTTCTACATCATTTACATGAAACGTAATCTTGAAAACTCAATCTGGTAGAGAGACGCCGGTAAAAAATGAGAAAGTAAAGGAAGAGCTTGCTCCAAAATAAAAGTAACGATTAGATTAAAATTAAAATAAACCTTTACAACATTTTGATCATGCCGATCAGTTGCCGGTTCATATTCGGCTATCCACCATTTGATCATCATTGATCCCTTTTAAAATGTCATCTCCTCAAGGGGTTAATGCCGACTCTATTAAGAACACATGATTTAGTTACTCTTGAAGGGTAAAAATGATACCGACTATATAATCAACAATTTTAGTAAATTAGGTGAGGTATAATTGTGGAAGTGGAACTACCTGACAAATGCTGCCCAATATTTCTTCTAGACTTCTATGCAACCCAGGCAGACGTCCTTTTTATATTGGTAAAAGAAAACGGCTTTCAGAGCCAGCCTTCAGACATGTAGTAATGAACCATAGCGGAAATTTGGAGTTCTTGAAGCTATTGGCTATCAATGCGAACTGATTTTTTGAAATTTAACTACTATTTACTGAATCGTGCATTTTTTTTTTAAATGTATACTCTGTGCTTGTCCCCGCTTCGTCTATTTAAATGTCTTACCAGACTAATTTATCGCCTCAGTCAAATCTCCGAAAGTAAATTTCCGACTCACATAACTAAGACTACAGAAATTCAAGATTTTACAAATATAATTCCTAATTCAAGAAAGTTGCAACTTTACAGCCATTCAGAATTCTGGAATTAAAGACGCTTGAAAACCAAATATATTCAGGCCCAAATGAGAGCTCGAGGTGTCTCAATAATCAGCTGAATGGGTTAACAATTGTATAGAACGAATATCTTTAATCGTTACATCTCCAGTCCTCGGCTTTGGCCTTCAGAGCTCGAAAGCTTACACGATGCCCTGCAACGACATTTCAATAAATTATTGATATTCTTCTCCTTATAAGCATACCGTTACCTATCAATCAAAAAGCGCAGCGTAAAGCCTTAAAAGCCTTGATAAGTTCCATTGCACTTTCCCAAGACAAATAATAATCTCTACGGAGTAGTCTCGTTGGCATTGTGCTATTTCTCGGCGTTACGAATCGTGCGATCCTGATAAAAGTCATTCATGACTTCTCCCCAATGAAAGGATTTCGTGGATGTTGCGATGATAAGGTGCGGCGAGATAAGAAGCAGCTACGCAGATAGGCGTAAGCTCTACGCAAATATTTAGAGTTAGTTCGCCGCCAAGTGTCTGAGAGAGTACAAGCAGTTTTACGACGACATTTCCTGTATAGTGATAAAACGGAGGCTGAACGAAGAACCTATATTACGGCATCAAGACTTTCAGACGATTCCTTAGTAGGCTGATCATCATGCCATCAAGCAAAAGAGAGAGGAATTCATTGGCATAGCTACGAGGGGGCGGAAGTGGCTGTCCGCCTAGGGGGACACATGTTTTGCATGAAACATTAGTCTATAAGGGTTAATCAGGTGGATCGTCTGGCAGGTGAAGAATTATTAAACTCTAAACTGCCATACGGAATTAGTTTGAGAAGAAAAGAGCTTTTAGATGAAGTATTCAAAGAAATCCTCCCGTGATTTTCAACAGTTATATATACTCTTGTTAGTCTTTTTTATTTCTTCGAATTTGCACGCAGATTACGAGTACAAATTAAATTATGATCACTGTGACATTCTTAAGAAAGAATTCCTCGTTAAGAAAGAAATATTCCAGAGTTTTATTTCCGTTGTTGCTATTGAAATCGAAACAGGAAAGCGGCAGGGAAGCCCGTTTGAATTTTTCTAGTTTATTCTAAAATATAATCTCCAGAACAAGTTGATAAATATTGCAATAACTAGTGGGAATAAATACAAATAGGATTCTCTCAATTGTTGTAAGTGTTGTTAGTTCTAAGAAGCGTTTTCTGAATAAAAATCATTTAAGGAGTATCTAAGAACTACAAATCTGTATTTTGCATTTAAAAAATCTCTTTCTACTGTTCTGTATGTAATCAAATATAGGCCTCAAGGTTTTTGGAATTAAAATAACAATACAATTTTAAAATGCTCAAAATTAAACGTAAGTCGGAAATAAAGTTTTCAAAATTAACGAAGACTTTTAATTTATTTTCCTGCATGTCGTTCTGACATTTTTTAATAGTTATTCTTTGTATATCAAGAGAGGCGCCAAACGCAGAGACCGCCCCGGGCGGTAAAAGTTCTAGCTACGCCAAAACGGATAAATTCAGCAGAGAGAATACAAAAGACACTTAAGAAAACTCTCTTAGACAATGGCGTAGCTAGATTGGAGCTAAGGGGGCAGTCCGCTCTGGGCGGCATATTTTTGAAGTGAATTTTTCTCATGGAACGTTACTTTATAGAGGTTAATCATGTGTATCGTCCAGGCAGGTAAAGAATAATGAGATTCTGAATTGCCATTTGAAATTGAATTTAGAATAATAGTTATACTCTAGATAAGAAAATCATCACGATGAGATTTCAACAGCGCCATATTCTTGTAATACTTCTTTCATTCAGTCGAAAATTTTGAATGAAAATTACGAATATCAGCTAAATTGTGATTACGGTGGCATTAATAAAGAAAAATTACTCCTTAAGAGAGAAATATTTCGCAGTTTCCCTTCGTTATGCTAGAGAAAACGAAATAGGAGTATAGAAGTGGCATATTTTTGAATTTTTGCAGTTTATCAGTAATAAAATATCCTGAAGGAAGTGACCTAAGAAGTAAAACAAAATAAAGTAAATACAGTCTCCGAAACAAAGTTGCAAATATTGTAATACTATTACAAACCTTTCTCACAACTACTGTTAAGCATTGCTATTGTTAGAAGAGTTTCCTAAGTAAATATCATAAAAGGGGTTTTTTTAGAACTACAAATGTATATTTTGTATTTATGAAATCTTTCTATACTGGCTGCATAAGAGCAGTTGGAATTATCAAGTAGACCTCTATAATGCCACCGATAGTTTGGCTAACAAAAAAGCAAGCAAAATAATAATATAATAATTTTGAAATGTCTGAATTAAAGTTTTTCTTCAAAAACAAACATAGAGTTTTAATTTATTTCTCTATATGTCATTTGGCTTTCGTAGTTTATTAAGAGGAGCGGCAAATACAGGGACCGCCCAGGATGGCAAAAACTGTAAACTAAGCCACTGGTCCTAGAACATTGTCAATATTTGGTACAATAACAGCAACAACTGTACTCAAACAAATCTACAACAACTGTACACTTTTGTGTACAAGCAACTGTACACAAAATTTTCTTGAAATACATTCGCAATTTTTTCCTTATTATAAATTTGTTCAAATCTTTAATTCTTAATATGCAGGTTTATTTGGTTTTAGGAAATCTTTTTAGCAAACTCTAATTACCATAACCCGTCGAAAAGCAATGTATTTGAAAGTCGTTGAAAAGTTGCAGCATGGAAACTTCAGATCATAAGCTTATACTTTGAAGAACAATTTATCATTAAAGCTATACAAAAAATTAAAAGCTACTATAGCAATTAAAAGTATTTCACTTCTTTTCTTAAATAAGTATAAATATCTACTGCTGCCAATTTCTGATACTAAATCTTTACTATTAAATAAAATAAAAAAATCATTTCCAATCGAATTTTAATTTTTAAAGCTCCATTTGTTTCTGCATTTCTTTTGGAAAGCAAAATATGATAAACATAAAAATACAAAAATATTTTAATTAAAATATAAAAATAAAAATATAAAGTATAGTTTAAAAAATACGACCATTTTTAAGCAGATTAAAAACAGGAATGCATATAGAGCAGAGGATATTCAAACCTTGTTGATTCATCAAATTACAACTATTTTCTGTGAAAGTGCTTCCATCCTCAGGAAAGCAAACGCAAAAATGCATTGAAAATACATCAACGTTGCATACGTTTTACAGAGAAAATAAAAAAAAATTATTATTGTTTCAATATGATTTCATAAGCAGAATTTTACTCAAGAAAACTGATCTACTTGGTATTAACTTATATAATTTACAGCAGAACTGTAAAAAAATATATTACAATAAAATCTTACATTAGAAAAGGCGAAGAGAGGGAGGGAACATGTGTCACTGGACAAGTTCAGCTGATCAATGTTTAAGTTTACAATGTTAAGTATTGCCATACATGTTTTTTAATATTCACCATACTATTTATATTTGGGATGCAAATTAATGATAAAAATGTTACTGCTTGGAATTGTAAAAAAGGTTCAAAACTTTTCGTTAATTTTTTACTCTTCTCACATATTTATTCACAAATTTTATACTAACTTTTAAAAAAACAAAAAAAAATTGAAAACACTGGAAAATATCAAAATGTTTAATTTAATTACTCTTCGATTTGAAATTAAGGATAACAACGATTTGTAAAGCAATTTAAAATGGAATTAAAACTTTATTTTGGGAAACAAGTAAGATGTTATTTTTATATATTTAAAACTGCGAATTTTAAGATTCCAATAATGCAATCAATAGACTGTTGTAAGCCTTACTATTATGATTTAGTTTTATGATTTGCATTCTGCGAACTCTATTGATATTAGTTTTAAAATATGATAAGATGAAAAAACCTTTAAGGCATTACTTGCCTACTTTTTTTTATTATTTGTTGTTATTTTAGTTATTATTTCCAGCTTCAACAGTGATATCAGCATCTGGTTAATATGATTCAGAAAGGCGAAAAAGAATCGCGACAAGAAAAGAAGGGAGAAGGGAAAAAATGTCTGCTACTCGGACACACTCAACTGCTCAAAATTTGTATTTACAAGCAATACAAAAAAATATTAAATTACAAAAATATCTGACAGATATTAATGAGCAGTCAAAAAAATTTAGCTTCTCCCTGCGCTCGACGAGTTGACATCAATGTAACACATCAAAAAAATTATTTGAAACAGATCATTGAGGAATGGAAACAAGGCTGCACGTTGGACTGGTCACAAGTATATTTGTTAGTTATTTTGATTTAAAACATTATTTGATTTGTTAAAGAATCAGGGGTTACTAGTTTACTTAATAATAAAGATAAATGAAATATCCTATGGAACTGCCGTTCAGCAATAATGCTGTTTATCTCGGAAGTGATTTAACGCAGACTGAAAATAGCAAACATCTCGAAGGGAAACGAATTATTATCTCTCCCTTTGTCTCATCACATGCAAAATAATTTTATAATTTCGAAGCTAAAGTATTCCATATGACAGTGAATTGTGAGCAAATTTTTTTTCCTGATTTTCGGTCTTTCTCTGAAGCTACGAGCTACAGTTCACAGAAATATGAAATTAAAGTTATACCACCTTTCATACTTATTACCATATTCGAGTGAAATGACATTTATCCCTCGATAGTAGCAAATTCGTTTAAGTGCGTACATTTCGTTCCTAATTAACTGCATTAATTAAAATCAGCTAGATATTTGCGCTACCAGCCACCTACAAAAGTTATCATAAAAAAAAATAAGAAAATATACAGTGTCTCACAAAAGTGATGGGACACTTGTGCTTTACAAAAGGAAACTGTGCTAAAATAAATTAAAAAAACATGTAAAAATTTTTTGTGGGTGTGTTTCATACTTAAATTTAGTAACAATTATTACATAACATACATTTTCTCAAAATATTAAAATATTAATTAATTAAAAATACAATTGTTTAGAACGGAGCAAAAAATGGCTCACATAAGTGATGGGACACTTACTTTTCCACCAAATATTTATCCAAAAATTTTACTTTTTAAAAGGTTTTAATATTTATTAGATTTCCTTTTACTTTTAAAACATGATTTAATCTTCTTGGGATGGATTCGAATAATGTTTTTGTGATTTCTGGAGTGATTTTACCCCATTCTTCTTGAAGCACCGATTTTAATTGTTGTTTTGAAGAAATGGTGTGTTTGCGAATTCTTGATTCCAATTCTTGCCAAATATTCTCTATGGGATTTAAGTCTGGAGATTGTGGTGGTGTTTTTATTATTTCAGGACAGTTATACAGCAGCCAGAGTCTAACGTTCAAAGCAGTGTGCTTGGGGTCATTGTCCTGGTAGAATTTAAAATCGTTATGAAGGTTCAATTCCATACCCATACCATAACTCCTCCTACACCATGTTTTACTGTTCGCACCAAGTTCTCTTTGGGAAATTTTTCCCTGTGTTTTCTCCACACCAAGATTCTACCGTCAGAACCAAATATATTACATTTACTCTCATCAGCAAATATAACTTCATTCCAGTAATCAAAATTCTTATTTATGTTGGATTTTGCGAAAGCCAGTCTGAGTTTTCTATTCTTTTCACTTACGAAGAATTTTTTCCTGGCTGCTCTACCGTGATATCCAGTAGATCGAATTACTCTTCTAATAGTCTCAGGATTAAAAATTACTCCATATAATGCTTGTAAATCAGCAGCAACTTTAGGAGCACTCATTTTTGGATTTTTTTAATACTTCGAACGATAATTCGCTTTATTCCATTGTATAGCTTTGGTGGTCGGCCAGGTCTTCTTTTATCCTGAATCATATGATTCTTTTTATATCGTTAATGATATTGAAAACTGTTGAATGACTCAAGTTAACTGTTTCAGCAGTTTCTCTAATAGATTTTCCACGTTCAATATGCAAATTAATAACTAATTTTCGAATTTCAGGCAAAGTTTCTTTTCGTTTAGCATTCATGTCTGCACAGAGCTAAAAAACACAAAAATTCCAAAACAAACTGGAAAGAAATAATGCAGACGATTTTATAAATTATTGCCAATTGCTTTTGAGTAAAAATAATTTGAGTAAAAATAAAAACCCCCAAAAATATTAATATTTTAATATTTTGATATTTTGAGAAAATGTATGTTATGTAATAATTGTTATTGAATTTAAGTATGAAACACACCCACAAAAAATTTTTACATGTTTTTTTAATTTATTTTATTACGGTTTCCTTTTGTAAAGCACAAGTGTCCCATCACTTTTGTGAGACACTGTATGTATATCAGAGACAAAAAAAATCTGAGAGCCTTCAGATTTTATATTACGCTCAAAAGGGCGTATTTTTAACGTTTTATGTGTTACCTTTGTTTATTAAATATCACGTTCTTTGCAATTAAACCATAAAAATTCAATTAAAAAAATATCACAAAATAAATTTAAAGAGAACATATCTTTAGAGTTTCTGATACACAATCTCGCGCGCTGGAGATAAAAATGCTTTTTTTTTTTTTCCCCGTAGAGTGTTGCCATTGCTCGCTTTGAAATCGTTGAGTTTCTTAATCAAAAACTCATAAATGCTTTACAAAATCTGAAATGGATGATCAAACAAATTCCAAATTCCAAATTTGGGTTTCCAGATGCCCATTTCGTGTGGAGACGTACCTTATTCAAAATTGGATGCCTCTAGGTACCGTTGTTTTATCACAATGCAAGAAACATGTATACATTTATGCAGATTCTTCATTATTTAATTTCGTTAATACAGGGCTTTAACATTTGGTGGCAACAATTCAAAAAGTGATTTGCCGTTTATGACGAATAAAAACAAAATTCCAAAACGAAATTAATAGCCTTTCTGGGCTAACGCCCTTTGGGCTAATAATGATTTTAATGAGTCTAGCAAGTGTCATTTCATCAAAATAAGATTAAAAAGTTTAAAAACGTCCTCTTAAGAACTTCGTTTATTGCTTTTAAATCACTTGGTTTGTTACTGAATATCAGACAGATTAAATTTGAAAGTTAAATACCTTTCGCTTTACTGAATGGCAACAGGCTTGCATTGGAAGGTAAAGTATTCACTTCAGGCAGTGGCAACACATCGCTTTTAAATAGTTGAGTATGTTGATTAAAATAGAAAGAAAGATAAAGATGTTTTATTTTTCCGAATGGCAGCAGTCCGGTACGTCGGATATAAAAATGTTTTATTTCGACCAGTGTTACCACTACTCACTTTGAGATAGCTGAATTTGTTAACAAAAAATTCCTTAAATTCGTATAAAATATGAAATTAATCAAAATCTAATTCGAAATTCAAAATTTGAGCTTCGAGGTGCTCGTGTTCGGGTGGAGAACTACGCGTGTGGTGGCTCTAGGTGCCGTCGTTTTTCCATAATGCGAGAAACATACAAACATGCATTCAAATAGATTCTCCATTATTTAATAGTAAGAGATTAATCTAATTTAAGAAATAAAATGCTGTCATAATTCTAAGCTAAAAGTCACAAAGTAAAATAAAAAATTCTATCGCAAAAAGAATAATTTTCTTGGATCGAAATATATGCGAGCAGTTCCCAAAATTCTGGGCACTGCCCTGTCATTCATCAAATGCAAAGCGACCAAAGAACGTTATCGTACATGGGTAAGTACTGATATGTTTATCTAAAAAAAACACTTAACACTGGTCTTAAGTTTCTTATGAATGTCACAGCGGAGTTGCCTTTTAGAAAAAAATTAAAAGAACACAGTGTAAAAGTTCTCTGAATAATAGTTTTACAAATGTTACGGAATTTTTAAGTCATCTTAAACTTTTAAAGTCTTCTATTCAGCATAAAATCCTGAGAAATTTCTAAATCTTTGAAACAAACATCCTGCAGAAACAATCTCGTGCAATCAAACTGTATGTGGAAGATATACAGTTTATCTCAAACAATCAAACTGTATATGGAAGATATACAGTTTATCTCAAACAATCAAACTGTATATGGAAGATAACAGATAAACACCCTTGTTTGCAACTTAAACGTAGGCGAAATTCAGACTTAAAACTAACGGTAAGTTAACAAAATATCTCCGAGGATTTCGACGAAAATTAACAAGAAGCCTTTTCCGTTAAAATGTAAAAATTTTCTTTATCAGCTATGCTGGAATAAGGATTTTCAAACGAAATTTTTACTAGAAATAATGTTTTAATTAGGCAAACTGAAGATAACAATAATAATTAAATTAAATAACAATTTTAGGGTAATCTGTTGAACAGGAGAAATAGCAGATGGTTAAAATTAAAGCATCAATCTTTTAAATATTTTGAGAATTTAAAAATTTGAGAATCTGAAGTAAAACTCTTAAATAAAGTTGACAGATTTCTGATGAAGACATGTAGCTTCAAAGTAATATTCTCTAAACAGGGATTTTTATCCAAAATGTAAACAAAACAGCAATTAAAAATAATACCTAAGAGACAAACAATGACTACAAATGAAAGATAAATAAATTTTTCTATTTTTTGGAATTCAGATTCACTTGGCAACGTTTTCGCAAATCAAGAAATTTTGACCGCTTGGTCCCATGAAAAACTTCAGGATAAGTTCCATTTTTGCGCTTTCTCGGTGTAAATTTAAGTTGCTATTTATAACCGAATTTTGGGCGGATGCAGAAATTGTATACCTATATTAGATTTTCGAAATCCTCAGAAATGGTATCCTAATAATTTATATAACTTTCCTAATGAATGTAATATTTCTAATACCGTATTTCCTGGCGAATTCCCCTCCCCCCAACGTTTTAGAACCAGATTCTGAAAATTAAAAAAATATATTCGCATAATGCATTCAGAGAACTAGCTTCCCTAAATTTTAAAATGAATTCGTCCACATAGTGATTGTTTTCTTCTTCCTAATAAAGTCTTCTCCCCCCCCCCGAAATTTACCTGCCAAGTTCATGCCAAGCATTTCCTTTCTCGCCAGCCAACTCATCACAGCGAAGCAAAACGCGAACTGGTATTCAGTCTACGATTTCGCTCGATTAGCTGCACATTCACCTTTCTCTAATTATTTATGCATAATTTGAAGCCTAGAAATAAATTTTCGGGCGATAAAATTAGTAAAAAAAAAAGGGTAAAAATAAGCAAGGAAATTCGGTAGAGGAAAGGTACGAAACCGACATAAGTACGGTAAACCGACATACCAGTGTTTTTCCACCATAATATGCTCCACTCAGTCAAAGAAAACATGAACCTGTTCTATTGTGGGCTGCAGCTGGCTTTAACATTGTAGAAATAAACTACGTAGCTCTCAAGTTTGTATTGGGTTGTAGTAAAGTGTGGTTGGTTTTTGTTCGCGCCGAAATTTTCGTTCTGTTATTTTCAAGAGCTTACTGTTTTAAGAAATCACAGGTAAGAAATCTATTTCATCAAATATTTTGCTATTCAAATATTTACCTTTTCAAATCACCATAGTTTTTTTGCTAATTACTAATCGTTGCTAGTGAAACAAGCATAGGAATCAAGGATTATGATGTTCAATAAAACGACATACCTGAGTGCGATTAAAGTTCAATTAACTGATTTTATTTTCTTATTTTTTACTGTTTAAGTCTAAAGATGGTTGGAAATACGTCACAGCATCCACCTCATCATAATAAAGGAAGTAAAATCCGACAGTGAGACCCAAGTAATATAGCTAAGGCTATAACAGCTGTTCGAAAACGTGAAATGGGCTCAACGATATTCCAAGTGCCTAAGAAGGCTAAAAACTAAACTAAACTTGGCAGCACAAACAGCCCAAAGAGAGCCATAGCCGGCAGTGCCCTGATATCTGCTTTCTAGACCGTGGGCCCCGGGGGTGCTTGCTTGTGCATCTTTGTCTGGACGAGTGGTCAGCCTGTCACAGTGTTTAGACCCCAAACGAACTTGGTGTTCATTTTATCGACCCCCTAAAGGAATGAAAGGCCAAGTCAACCTTGCCCAGCCCGAGGATCGAACCCCGGACCTGTGATGCTGGCGCTCAACGCGCTAGCCACTGCGCCAACTAAGAAGGCTAGCCAACGAAAAGTATGATACTCCAGAAGAAGCAGCTAATAGCAAACACAGAAGACCACATGTCTTCAGCCCAGAATTGGAGCAGCAACTTGTTCGCTACTGTTTGACTATGAAGGCCAATGTCTTTGGTTTAACAAGAAAGGATCTACGTAGAACGGCATTGCAACTTGTTGTTGTTTCAACAAGAGCTCTGTTGACAGGTTTTTCGAGTTGCTAGATTGTGAGTTTAGCAAACATAATTATCCACCTTATCGAATTTACGATGTCGATAAAAAAGAACCTATTTCTCAAGAACCTTCAACTTCTGGAAAGCAAAAAAATGACCAACGACCCTGCATCTCACGCCATTAATCCTTTGATATCGCTCTAGTTCCTGAGAAGAGGAGGAAGACATCAAACAGAGGACGTAAAGCTTATCAATCAAGAGGCATTTCCGCATCACCATACAAATCAGAATTAATGGCTGCCATTGAGAAAAAAGGGAGAGGAGGCAGAACAGGTCGCAAATATCAGGCAATACGAAGAGAATCATCGCAATCAAAAGAGCCTAAATGCAAGTGAAGCCCGAGGAGAAAACCGCAATTCTCAACAAATGATGGGTCATCATCATCATCATCAGATGAAGATTTCGGTGCGAGTGCACCTACAAGCGATGATGCAAAATGCATTTTTTGCGAAAAATTTTATTCGCAAGATGACAAAGCAGAAGAATGGGTTCAGTGCATATCTTGTGAGGACTGGGCACACACAGAATGTGCTATTGCTGAGAAAGACATTTTATTTCTGGTTATTGTAAATAGATCAAGTTCAGTTTGCTGTAAACGTTCTTTTTCATTGTTTTATGTTAATTTTCTTTATGAATGCTTCCATTGTCAGAAGTCTGATTGTCATTATGAAAGGCCTTACAGGCTTATACTTCTCAAATGCAACTTTTGAAATATAAAAGTGATTGTTGACAAATAATTTTATGTAACTGTAAGTTAAAAAAGGACTGGATTTGGTGTCTGACTGAAATTTTAGATAATTTTGTTTTTGGTATGACAGTGTTGGAATCTCATTTCTCACCGCGTCCATTTACAAAAATCTAAACAAATAGAACTTTGCCAAATGTATTCAATAATTTCATCAAATTAACATGCATTTGGGATGAAGATAGATTCTTACTTATTTACCTGCATAAATTTATTGATTTCGAACACCGATTCTAGGTTTAAAGCCCGATTTTAGGTTGCTAAGTCAGATGTCGGTTTTGGTACATTTCCTCTAATGAAGGTTAAAATCTTCTAACGGTGTGAAAGATGCTATTTTCCCACGCACAGCTATGAAACATAGCAAAAGATAAAAAAAAGTCCTCGCGCTCATAACTTTTGTTATCAATCAATAATCACATTCTCTGAATCTTTTCAAAACTGCGGAGAAAAGGAAGTTTTCTTATATGGTAATTTCCTGTTATTACATGACAGACAATCTGAAAATTGTAGCTGGTATTTACAAAATACCCCCTTTTTTATTATCTCTTGATAAGCTAAAGGTCACTGTATGTTAATTTTAATTTACACTGGGCAAAGAAAGGGGGGTGGCAGTTCTATATCTCCCGTTCTACTGGGCCGATCGACGAAATTCAAATTGCGTTTTCCCTGTCTCGAAAGCGCAACTTAGAATATATATTAGATTTATATAAAGCATTGTTCTAATATAGGTATTTTGCATAAAATCAGTTTTTATCTAAAATGACATGCCAATTTTTTTCCATGCAGTTTTTTAAAAAATTAGCTCTCAAAATTTTAGCTCCTCGATGTTAAATGAATTTAGTATACACTCATTGCCATAAAAATTTGCGTACCAAGAAAAAGTTACCATACTTACATACGTAAAATTTCGTTTCAATAGAAACGAAATTTTATATATGTAAGTACTACTTTGATATAAGTAAGTGATTAGAAAATCAAAGAAAAAAGCATCTTTTATTGCAGAAAAAAAGTACACATGAACGGAAGTTTTAGTGCTCTGTTCTGTTGAATGAACGATGCAATACGAGTGGGCATTGAGGCATACAAAGTTCCGTATGGTGTCCTCACACACCTCGTTCCACAGTTGCTGTAAATGCGCCTCTAGTTCGACCAATCTCGTTGGCTGTCCAACTTGCCATCCCAAATGATCCCAGATATGCTCGATTGGTGACAAATCTGGGGATTGAGCAGGCCAGGTAAGGGCGTTAATGTGGTGGAAACAGTCTTGTGAGATCCGTGCTGTGTGTGGCCGAGCACTGTCTTGTTGAAAACAGGCTCCTGGAAGCCCTACCATGAGTGGCAACACATGTGGCTGAAGGATGTCTTGGATGCACACTGGCCTGCCATTGTGCCTTGGATCAATATTAGAGGTGACCGTGCACCGTAAGCAATGGCACTCCATACCATCACACCAACTGTGGGAACGGTATGTCGCTG
Organism: Stegodyphus mimosarum; assembly: GCA_000611955.2. Lineage (NCBI taxonomy): Eukaryota > Metazoa > Arthropoda > Arachnida > Araneae > Eresidae > Stegodyphus > Stegodyphus mimosarum. The sequence continues at coordinate 21,643 of KK119997.1, forward strand.
TAAAGCGAAGGCAGGATTAAGGCGTTCACCACAAGGCCTCCCCACACGAGCACGATTGTTATCACTGGTCAAACTGAATCTAGATTCGTCGCTAAAGACGACCTGGTTCCATTCCGTAAAAATCCAATCCTGTCGTACGCGACCACTCCAAACGGAGGTGTCGGTGGGTGGGTGCCATTGGCAGCACACGTAATGGGCGCTGCGATACCAGATGTTCTCCAACTAGGCGCCTTGTAATGGTTCGGGAAGACGCAGGGGCCCGTAATGAAGCTGCTGCCTGTGTCTGGATAGCGGGCAATGACGCAGTTGGCTCTGCGCGTGCGTGTCGTATCATATGACGGTCTTCTCGACGACTGATCTGTCGAGGGCGTCCTGAGCCTGGTCTCTGTGTAAATGACGTCTCTTCTGTCCACTGGATCCAACACCTTCACACAATAATTTCATTCAGAACTGCCTACCTGACGAACTGCCTTCAAAATCAGAACTGCCTACCTGACGAACTACTCGCCGAGCTGAACACTCAGCTTCCATCATCCTAATGATTCTTATCATCCTAATGATTCTTCCCCTCTCGAACTCTGACAACTGCTGATATTGGCTTCGATGGCGGCGTAACAACATATCTACCTCAACGTTTCCTTAGCAAAAGATTAAGTACACTCAAACAAGCTCTGCTTCCCTGTTTTATGCTCTAAGAAGAACGAAGTTCAACGTCCTTTAGTGCAATTCCGCAATGCGCAATCACGCTGCATTTCTAATCATTTGCATATCCACCCGATATGTACCTTCAATCCAAGCTTCGCACGATCCTTTCTTGATGCCCCAATTTTTATGGCAGTGAGTGTATAATTGCTAATATCTCTTTCTTTAATAAACTTTTCTGATTCTTACTTTCGCATTTCGAAATTTAGGTTCATTCCAAATAAAATTCGCTCATTTTTTATGATTTATTTCTAAAACTTGTATTTTTAAATACTTTTTATAATTTTTTCGAAAAAAAAATTTGAATTACAACCTAAAACATTTTGCCTTCATCTTAAAGTAGACGTTCTCTAAGCATACCTGCAAAAGATTACAATTTTTTATTCCAAATTTCCTAAGATATATGTGAATTTACATACTGGTGCGTTTTGAAATTTGGCGTATTTATTATAATCGATGATAACGAAAATGTGATTTAAGCACTTTGTTAAAATTATTTTAAAATATGAAGGATGACTTTTATTTCGCTCGTGGACAATACAAAAAAGGAAAGAAAAATAGGTTACTATAAATTTAAGAAGTTCGACAAGTGAATTATTCTCGCGCAAACTGAAAAAAATTCGCCAATATAAATTTTTAAATTTCTTTATAAATTTCTCAGCAAAAAATACAGAATTTAATACGCATAATTTGAGTCGTAGAATCGAAATATGGAAAAAGAACCACTTCAGACTTTTCAGAAAAGTCCGATTTTTTGTCAAAATACCCATGTTAGAACAACGCTATGTATAAATCTATTATATATCCTAAGTCGCGCTTTCGAGACACGGAAAACGCAATTTGAATTTCCTCAATAATCAGCCCAGTAGAACGGGAGGTATAGAACTTTTTTTTTTTTTTGCGCAGTGTACTTCCCTTCCAGTTAGACACAGGTTATGTTTACCTCCCTCCCCCCGCAGTGTACATAGGGCGTAATAGAACTTTTATTAAGTTACATAATTCTCTATATCACTGGTCTAAAACTGGTGGTTCCTTAAGCAATTTTATGCGGCCCGTCAGTTCATTTCAGTTCCGTATTTGTCGCAAACAGAAATTCAAGAATTGAGTTATTTTTATGCTCTAAGAAATGCAAAAATTCAAGAATTGAGTTATTTGAAATCCGAGTTTACATTATTTTGATTATCATTAAAAACGAATTTGAAGTCGCCAGCAAATCCATAAATGGGTTAATTAGTTTAAAATGTAATATAAATTTTATCAAAGATTTGAAAGCAAAGATTTTATTAACTTTTATTCGTACCATAAACAAATTAGAGGCCAGACAGGAACTATACACTATCAAGGACAGAGATGAAGGACTTTCACTTGTTCAATTCATGCTATACACTGAAGTCGGTAACCTGCAATTTGTTTATTTATTTGAGTAAAGTAAAGCAAACAAGGACTATCCCCCTAAATGGAGATATGCTTGTGAAGGAACTTCTGAAGGAAACTGAGTTACATTTATGTTCCGTGTGGGAATAACTACGAGAGCATCCACACAGCCAGCCAAGCTGTGCTTCGAATCCGTGTGGAATTACCAGTGATCAGCAATCCTTAACTATTCGACTATTTCTATACACAAAAATTTTCGTGGTTTGCTCGGTGTTTTAGTAACTCTTTCGTCAATTAGACAGCAGCTGTACAGTCTGATGATCTGGAGTATTTCAGCATCGAACCGGTTGAATCGGGCCATTTTGTCAAATGAGTTTTCTTGCTTGATAGTCTATGCCACGTTCTGGTAATCCTCCCAAATTTCAAACATTTTTGCGGTTATTTCACATAAGTTAGACCGAATAATACCCATATGGTATCTTCGAAGTTTTCTATGGCTAAATACTGTTACAAAAAACTCTTGCCGAACTCGGATTTGCGGAACGCCATTTCGCATATACGAGTTATCTTAATTTTTCGCATTTGATCTGTCTAACGCTAGAATTGCATTCATTCGCGGTTCATCGTTCGATCATTAACATTAAATACTTGATAGTATCAGCTCTGGTCAGAAGTTATCAATATTTTTAAAAGATTTTCATCGACTGAAAATGAAGCCAAAGTAATCTCCCAAATTGTTAAAGCAATTCATGGCGAGAGAGTTTCAGATATGGTAGAAGGAGAAGTCAAAGACTCAATCGAGGAATGAAGAATTACGAATTAGGTGATCTTCTAACACCAACTGAGAGTGAAAATACACTGACTACCAATAAGTATTTGGACACCTGTGATAGAAAAGAAAAACTAACTTTATTCAAAATCAACAGTTGGTAGGGCCTCTACGAGAGGTAATTACAGCGTGGACCCTCCGAGGTATACTTTCCACAAGTCTTTGTATAACAGTTAGTGGTATTTTCTTCCACTCGGCTTGGAGAAGACATAGAAGTTCCTTCACCGATTTTGCACGAGTAGTACACCTCTGAATTCGGCGATGCAACTCGTCCCAGAGGTTCTCGATAGGGTTCAGGTCTGGACTCTGGGCAGGCCAGTCCATTGGATTAACTCCATTGGCACCATACCAAGCCTTGGTTAACGTCGAAACGTGACAACTGGTATTGTCGTCCTGAAAGTAACAGGGGTCCAACCCGTAAAACTGGCACAACGTAGGAAGCACACTGTCATCCAAAATAGTGCAGTAGGCATCGGAGTTGAGCTTACCATGAATGGGGACCAAGGGTCCTAGCCCATACCAGGAGGAACACCCCCAGACCATAATTCCACCTCCGCCGAACTTGACTGTTGGCACAATGCATTCGGGCAGGAGACGTTCTCCAGGTAGACGCCAGACCCAGACCCTGCCATTCGAACGGTAAAGAGTGAACCTTGATTCGTTACTCCAAAGAGCCCGTTTCCACTGATCTACGGTCCAATTTCGATGTGCTTTGCACAACATTAACCGAGCAGTGCGGTCGGACTTTGTGATCAAAGGCTTACGGACAGCAGCACGACCATGAAAACCAAGCAGATGTGCTTCCTTACGGATGGTATTCATTGAAACAATACTCCCGGATGCCTGTTGAAACTCCTCGCGGATGAGGGCCATCGTTTGAGTGCGGTTCTTCCGAATTTCTCTGGACAGCACTCGTCGGTCTCTATTTCCTATTTTCGTTGGTCTGCCGACTCGGGGCACATTCCGACAATCACCGCTCACCTTCCACTTCTTAATCACATAGGCCACTGCCGATTTTGGGTACTTCAGATCGCTAGATATGTCCCTTAAGGATCGGCCACATTTGTGATACCCGATAATTATACTTTTCTCGAAATCAGAGAGCTCCGAACTGCGAGGCAGAACGGACAGAACGCTGGAGATGGACCTCCGTCCTGGAGTCTGCCTTTCGGGGTGAGTGTGTCCACACTCCAGAGACCCCTTCATCGGCGACGCAGACCCCACAGTCCCTGCCCGGCTTTATACGTAGATTGGCAGGACTTTAAAAATCACTTAGTACAAAAATAAAACGCTTAGACAACTTTGCCGCAGGGCACCACTCCTTTGGCTTCGTTCGACTACTTGGTGCCGTACCTCACTCCGTCAGTCCCCGTCACAGAAACTGTGAGGACCAAATCCCCGACGACTAGGTCGGTGATCTCCGATCTAGCTCCACCACAGCAAGAGGAACAGACACGACAGTACCAGTACGGTCCCTGCCAAGCCTGAACCAACCTGAGAATAAACTCGGGCTCTAGTCCTGTGAAGACAATTAATTTTTCCCCGTGGTTGAGACTTCCTAAGTACAGATCCTAGCCAGTACTTCCCAGGAATTCTCCTGAGTCAACCCCCGGGGGGAGGAACTGCGAGGCATCTTGCATGCGACTAAAGCCGATGCTGTTTCCTACACGATATATACCGGCGGAGTCCGTGACGTACCTTAAGACCGCAGATATCGCCATTTGCATAGGTGTCCAAATATTTATTGGTAGTCAGTGTAGTGACTAGGAAGTTAAAGGCCTTTAACGTGCAAGAATCCAAACGACTTTTTGAAAAACGAAGAGGGAATATGATTTTACAAAGAATTACGTCACTCACTTCCGAGCAAAAATCTGCGGCTTTTTTAAAAAAAATAATTGTATCACGTACTTATTACGCATAATAAAAATCCTTTCAATTAACAGTTGTTTCATTTCTTATTTCCTTTTCTGTTTTTTTAACCAAAACATACTTTCTTAATCTAAATTGTACCTCAAATATTTTATCCGTAGAAAATAATGTGTTCGTAGAAATGAAAATGTACTTTGTGCGGAATGCAATTTTGTCCATATCAACAAAGAATTAATGACGTAATCTCCACGTTTGGCAAGGGTTTACTACAGAATTTCCTACTTAATTCCGCTCGTAAAGGCGATTATTTAATTTTGCCTTCCGCTGAAAATTAATCATCTCATAAAATTCTCTTCTTCTCAGAATATTAAAATTTTCTATAATATATTTAATACTTGAAATCTTAAGTTTTGCAAGGGTCTAAGCTTTTATAATAATATTGCTTAGAATTTGAACCCTTAAGTTCTAAAGTCACCAAGTTTTGAAGCAGGAGAGCGAAACATCTGCGGTGCCCTCGTCGGGATTCGAACCCTGGACCTCTCGTACAAGAGTCGAGTATGCTTCAAATTACACCACGAAGACATGCGGAAAAGACAGAAAATACCTTATATATTCTCCATTTTAAGAGGACGACTGGAGATTAGGGAACTCAGTCGCCAAATCCTGGTAGTGACGAATTATCGTGTACCACCTTTGAGTTCAGGCGCCACTTGTAGCATCATCACTCCCTTTCTGTCTTCTTTTTTTCTTTTTTAAGCAGCAGACATGAACAATGTGCAATGTCCGCGTTTGTGCTACCGTTATACCACAAAGGCATGCTAGAAGGAGGAAGAAAATACCTTATATATTGCCCCTAATATGAAGGTATACGGAAAGAAGGGAAAATACCTTATGTAGTAATTATATAAGTGAAATGAGAAGCATACTTTCTTGTTCAAAATTCATTAAAAATATTAAACTAAAAAGAATTAATCTTAGAATGGCAGGCATGTCACACGGCAAGGCAGGACGAAACTTACCGTATTTACCCAACTGCAAGCCAATCATTTTTTCTAAATACTTTTTTGCATGGTTTATCGGTGTGATTATTTTTTCCTTTATCGATTTCCCATTTTATAATCAGTGTCGAATTATAAAGGGCGTCTCAATAAAACCGCAGGTTCAATATGCCCAATAAAATACTTCATTTTTAGAAAATGAAATATATTTTTACATAATTACAACAGCTAAACGTTCTGATTTAGAAATGAAAAATAATGTCTGGAACACGTCCGCCACGACTTGCTCTGCGGCAGCGCATTCGCTCGATGAAATTAATAATCACGTTTCATGTATCTGCTTAATGTGATTATTCACACTTTTCAACTTCCCATTCAAGTCCTTTTGTTGCTTCGTTCTAGGTTCGGTTTTTTTTTTTTTTTTACTTACACTGTCCTGTACAATACTGATGTTTTCTACAGGGCACTGGATCGAGAGATGGAACCGAATGTCCATTGTCGAACCTGTGTCCTCAGCCTGTGTCTTTACCACTCTGCGAACTTTCAGTAGTCGGTGTTTCACGTCCAAAGACTCACTTATCTCCAGCTGAGCTGCTGTACCCCCTGTTATCAGCATTTGTACTCCGTTAGAACATTCTGTTGCCGCTAGGCCCAGCCAAAAATCTCTTTGGAATGTTAAAATTTGTAGCGGAATTTATAAAGCTCCTTCGGAAGATGGGTATTTGGATGCATTGTACTGAACAATATCAACTGTGTATATTAATGTACATCATATGTGCTGTTCACATATTTGCGGAGTTCCTGTGTAATATTTTGTAGAAACATTAGGATTTTTTAAGCAGAAAACATGAAAAATGTGCAACGCCCTTGTAAGGTTTATCCTAAGTTTATAACAGTTACTTTAAGTTTGTCACACTTTCTTGGCCCTCCTAATTTCAGCTTACAATTCTTACCAAAATGTATTTTCAGAATCGCGTTTAATGCAAATGAGTAAGAGTAGTATTTAAGTCGATATTTCACTGACTTCATTAGAGAGCTAGAGTTTCTGACTAGCGCGCGTTTGCCTTTAGGCTACGTCTCTCTCTAAAGCTACGCTCGGCCGTACTTCAGGTCCTTGACAGCTTCCCCTACTTAATTAACATTTATTGGCCAACTACTTAGAATCTACTTACTGATAGCTTCGGCTATATCTTTTTAGTTAAGCATTAGTTAAGCTTTCATTCTTATTACTTGAGTTCAAGCTCAAGTGGAGGCTTTGCTGTACGCTCTGAGATAGGAGCCGACTATGTTAATCTTTATTTTGAAAAATAAAGGGTAATTATCCCTTCTGGAGTCTTAGGTCTCTGTTCACACACTCAAGCGATTATTCGCTTATCGGTGTAAGAGGTTTCCCATATTTAACTGGGAAATAAAAGGTTGGAACCCCTCACCTTCACCGGGACTCGAGCTCTCGTAGTAGTCGCTTTTGTTATTCACTTATTTACAGTTCGCTTAGATTTCAGTTATAGTCTGCCTGATAACTAAAGTGGAGCTGAGAAATGGAAATCAGTGTGTACAGTTGAAAATTTATGTGTTCATTGAAAAACATGTGCGGTTCACTTATACACAGAGCACCGTTATATATCTGTTTGTTACCATTTTATATCTGCTTGTATTGGTTACTGGCATAGCACACTTGAAGTTTGGACTGGAAAGTATTAAATTCATTATACCACCACTCAGCTCCTAGATCTGTGCTGAGAGTTATTTTTTAATTAGATTGATTTTAGATTTTCGCTGTTCATTGTCAGGTAGTCTATGAGAGTTTAAAGTTTGTTTCGTAGAAGCTTACTATTTTAGCTTACTATTTATTACTAGCCTACTATTTTGGAATTGTTTCAGCCATATCTGGGCATTTTCAACTGTATACGGCCGTAAATATAGGTCTTTGGTGATTTCGCACTCGAACATGTAGCCGCATATGCATGAATCTGTGTGATGCAATCCGAAGCAGGCTGCAAAACGGCCATGCGCCGTCAGGAAATACACTATCACTGCTATGCTTGTAGTGGTTAATTCCATTGAGGGCACCGGGAGGAAGTTAAATGTCCTCCTTTTTTATCCGCAGCAAAAAATTGCTTGTGACAGGGTCTTCGACCTATGCAAATTACTACCCTTGCAAATCAATAGTCGGTTTCAAGTTTAGAAATTATACGCACAATTCTCGGCACCATTTTTGCAGAAGATAATCCAGACTATGATGATTAACAACAAAGGACACTGAGGCAGCAATTTGATTCTAACTGCTGAACTCTGTAAGGTATTTCTTCCGCCTTCTTCGCATGCCTTCGTGGTGTAGTGGTCAGCACGCTCGACCTGCACCGAGAGGTCCGTGGTTCGATTCCCGGCGAAGCCATTGCTCATTTTTCATGTCTCCTGATTCGAAATAACCTAATGCCTCTACAACTCAACCTCAACTACAACAACAGATACCTCAATACTACAACAACAGATATTCCCCAACCAAAGCTGAAATGAACAATGCTGTGGAAGCATTGATCAGAAAAAAAGCATCAGGTCCTGATGAACTAGATAGTGAAATTGTTAAACAAATCAACAGTTCGTTTCCTGGACTACTGTATTTACTCTTTCAAGTGTGTTTGAGGATAGAACACTTTTCTAGGGGCATGAAGAAGGCAGAAATAGTAAAGCCAAACAAAGATCCAAGGGAACCTTTCTCATACAGCCGGTGACAAAAGCGAACTAGTTAATAGCATAAAACGCCTGCTAACAAAAGTCCTCTGCGCCAAAGACCTATGCTCTGCTGCGTGCTAACACACGTTGGTATTCAGGGCAACGAGAAAGCAGACGAATTAGCGAAACAATCTGCGAACAATATTTCACAACAGGATCATCCGATAAAACTACCAGTCTCTCATCTGCAAAAGATCACATTTTAAAACTTAAAAGAATGCCGCAGAACAGATGGGCTGAGGTGACAACAGGACGCAGAACATTTAAGTTTTATTCATGACTCAACGACTCAATTTCTAGGCCACTGTCATTTTCCTAGTTACCTCAAAAGATTTAATCTCTGTACCACAGATAACTGCAGCTGCGAATTGGGGGACCCAGATCATTTTCTGTTTCACTGATGTAATACACATGGAAAACCCGAACGAAAACAACTGGCACATGTGCATTGAAAATTATTACGAAATAAAACCGCGTCTTACAAACTATCACAGACCATAAAATATTGTGCAGCACAATATACCGGTTGGGACTAAACATTTCCTACCTTCCTTTTCTGTAACGCTTATATCTAATTAGAAGTTTTGTTGTAGCATCTTGTGGTGCTGTGGAGTATTATTTTAGCGTATCTGTATAATACACTAAAATAATACTCCCTAAGACCACAAGATGCTAAAACATTATAATTATAATATATTCTTAATAATGTTTATAATACTGTGTTCATGTCGACTGAATAGTTTCACTGTATTTTGTTTCCTTTAATTTTTGTATCCTTAAAAAACACATCTAGTGTTATTAATCTAATACTTTAGTTGATCAGTCCAATCATCCCTATATTTTTTGTTTTAAAGAAAATAGAAAACAGGTGTTATCTTCTACAAGTCTTATAGGCAAATTTATTATTCTCTATTCAACAGTTATATAACTTCTAATGTATATAGCTATAGTTTTATAACAAGTGCATTTACCTTGGTCATTTAAGTATACTGATTTTTGATCGATTCTATTGTAATTATTTTTTATACAAAAGTGTGAATTTTGCATTTAATTCATAACTTGTCTAACTGTAAATTTTGTATTTAATTAGTACTGTACTCTGTTAACCTTTTTGCAAAGTAACCTTTTGAAACTGTTTAGTAAAATGAATTTTTAATAATATCCAATGTAGGAAATGTAACTGGTAAACTAAGTGAGTCATAACAAACAGCTGTATTTAACATCCTAGCATCGAAAATGTAAAAATTTCTATGTAAAACTGTATGTGTATGTGTCACTGTAACCTTTTGGAGAATTGTTAAAAATATCATCCTGCCTGCTAGCTGTAACCACGGATAACAGATATTAGATGGCAGTTGTCAACATGATATTTACGTTGACGTCCACTTTTAACCGTGGATTTTGAGCCGAAAAGGAAAATAGTGGATTTTTAGCCGAAAATTCTAAAAGAACACGTGCAAGTAACCCGACCCCTAACAGCTGTGGCCTAACAGAACACTTTCAGCTACTCCAAGTTATCCATACGGACAACTGCACATTTGAAGATAACTTGCTAAACTGGCTTCTATAGAGCAGTCGAACAACGGTGATGTACAATTTATATGAATTTAACAATGTTTAAAATTAATAATAATTTAAAATTAAAGAGAAAGATATGAAGTAAGTTTTGCTGTACTCTTTCAAGCATGAAATTATCCGATAATGGTGAAATAAAATTTACATAAACTTGAAATTGATTAACAATAAAATTTAATTTAAACTTAAATTGAAAACAAAAACCTTTCATACAGATTTACTTAAAACTGAGGTACAGCAATAACTTTGCATAGCCTGGCTAATCGGTCCACCATTTACACAGACTATTTAAAATCGGATTAATTATAAAACTAAATACATACAACAAAAAAGGGTACTAGGTTTCAAAAAAATTTGTTTTCCTCTTCCTGTTTTTCAATAAATAAAACGCAATTTATAAATTCAGTATATGAATGAAATATAAAATCTTGCTCGACAGCGTGGGGTTTTTTTTTTTTTTCATCTTTTGCGTTTTCTTTTGAATAAAAAGGTGATTTGAAAGTTTCCTACTTTATCTGAGACTCCAAATACATATAATTATAAAGATTATGTAATTACACCTAAAATATTAATACACTTTATCTTGATAAATTATATACTGAAAATAGAAATTTTAAGTATACCTTCCAGAATTTTAGGCACATTTTTTTTAAGGAGCATCACAAGGAACCCCTTCTTCTTCATGTATTTCATTTTCTTCGTGTATCAAAAAATTATTTTGTATTCATTAGAAATAATTAAATCTTCCCTGTTGAGTGATAATGAAATATCTAAAGCTTTACGACGATTTCTATTTACGGTTTGGCATTGTAGAATTTCTGATTTGAAATCCAAATCTGTATCAAATAATCTGGAAAACAATTCTTCATACATCTGCCAAATTCTTCGCAATATGTTTGTATGATATTCATTTTTATATTTTTCTATTTCTGGTAGTGCAATGTCTGGAATACATGAACAATCTTGCCTTTATTTAGACGATTTTCCTTCTATTATTTCCATGATGTTATTCAGTAAGATATATTGGTAGAGTATATTGCCAACGTATATGTCTGTTATGCTGCTTCGATAGTTAATATTGTGGTGTAGTGGCCGAAACCGCTACACAAAAACCCGATTGTGATACAGGGTTAGAATGAACTTCTAAACTCAAGTTAACAATAACATGAATTTTAATAAAATAAAAACATAATCAGTTGAGATTGATGACGATGTGGGACTTAAATACATTTAGTCCCGTAATTTCAGAGAGTCATTGAATGGGAAAGTACACTATCATCAGTATACACGAGGATGATAATTCTCCGCAGGCCAGAAAGCTCCAGCAGCACAGTCTTGACTCCCCTCCGAACCAACTTAGTTCTTCGGTGCCAAATCCTTTTCTTTCTCAGAATGTTGTTGCCTGCGCTGAACTTCTGCGGGGAGGTGGAGATTCCTTCACTCGTCCATAACAAAAGTGTCCACATTCTGACCCTGATAAAAAGACTTCTTTATCCCTTTGTACCTTGGAGTGACCTGCAACCGGAATCATTAACAAAGGCACCTCGTTGCAACAGAATTTCTCCTGTGGTCTGAAAGAGGTACTATTGCATACAGAAATCATTCATCCTAGACAGAGAACCTCTATGCTACCTTATCACAATGTCTACTCTAAAAACAATTCCTCCAAATTCCAAAAAGGAAATTTTTTATCGTTCTTTTATTACATTATTTAACGCGTTGCATGCATTTTGAAATTATCATACGCATAATAATGTTATAAAAAAATTACGTTTCTGAGACATAAAAACTGTAGTCGTAGCGCGAAGATATTTTCGTTAAATTTTAATTATATTCATCCTAAATAAAACTACTGCTTATTTTGAAGCAAGCCGCATGCGGCTCTCCAGTTTGCCGGAGCAAGTTTTTATGAATTATAAAATTTCCGGTCATACCGCAACAAATTATGATAAAAACTTATCGGTGCTTTGCATTTTCAGTTTGTTTGTTTAACTTATGGCAAAGCACTGTTTGCCTAAATGAATGATGCCTTAGTGGGAGATCTTTTAAGGGAACTGGCTTCCCTTCATGCTACACATGGAGAAAACTCTTATGCAACCAGATCATTCGAGAGCTTAGCATTTTCTGAAATGATGAAAATTTTAATAAACTGAAATGCAGTTTTGGAAACATTGCTGTTGTAAAATGTGCAAAAAGGTAAGTCGATCTTATCCCTTAGAAACATATTTTTATTAACTTTATTACTCAGTACTTTGAGTAGCTATCTCATTTTATTGGAATGCTTTGCATAATTAATTAATTTTTTTTTTTCTTTTTCTGTGTGTGTGTGTGTATGTATACTTACATTTCATATATAATTTCCTTTTCCCGAGATAAATTACTTCGAATCAGTCTTCCAAAGCTTAGTTTCAGAAATCTTTTTTTAACTATTTTCAGTGCCAAAGCTTTAACTATTCATTAATGCTGATTGCAATTTCTGTGCCTAACGCTGGAATATCAAATATGATCTAAAAGTCCAGATTGCAGCCATTTACTTGTTGATTCATTTCCTTTTTAAATAATAATTACAAGTCATAACACATATGAGTGAAACGATTTTCATATTTTCTGCTATGAAATTTAATTTAATTAAATAACCGTAAATTAAAATGAAAGTGCCGTCTTCCATGGATAAAATGTGAAAGCTTTACCGTTGTCTTACCCTTTTTTTTTTAAATAGTATGACGAAGACAGAAATATCAATCTAGCTGAGTAAATTAATTACTTTTAATACTTAATTACTTTTAATAAGGAACGAGAGTTATTTATAAATCCCCGCATTTTAGTTTCCCTTTAACTTAATTTGTCTGGATTTTTTTAAAAATCGGAATTACAAAGAAGAACATTTTCAATCTTTCCAATTCAAGTTTATTTCATTGTTTCAGCACTTAGTTCCTAAACACGATCAAATCAAAATAAATTGTATTGTATGCTGAGTAATTTCGTTTAAAATATGACCGAACGAAAAAAAAAATAAACGCATATCAGTGAAACTTAAGTAGCCTGCTTTGTGGAAGTTAGTGCTATTAATTAGTATGCCAATTTGGCAAACGGTCGCCAAATTTGAGCCAGTTAAAGACATCGGACTTAAAAAAAATTAATGCCGGAATAATAAAGGGGAAAGTTGCAAGGTCCTGGCTAAGTGGGGAGTGTCTATTTACTTGCAACCTGCTTCGTTTGCCCTCTTCTGTGTGGGGAACCAAATTTCGGCTCAAAGTCAACTATTTTCCCAATTTGCCCTCGCGGCTAAAATTCCACTGACTAAAAGAACACCAAACCATATTTACACTGACAGACTCGTTAAGTTCTCGGATCGGTGGTCATTTTGGTAGTGTTTCTGGGGCTACCTGTTAGCTCTTGTGTCCAGTTAATTTTCCACAGGGACATAAGCTCCCGTGCTAGTCTTGATTTGAGATGTGATAATGGAATTGGCAAAGAGACAGCTAGGGCAAGTTGTCCGTTTGCACTATCTCTTACTAGTTGGTCGGCTGCTTCATTGTTCACTGTGCCCACGTGGGCGCATGTCCAGTGAAGCTTGGGACGGGTATTCTCTGGGAAATGGAATAAATAGTAAGTGTTGAATTTCCTGTACTAGTGGCGAGCGGCTCAGTCCGATTATTGGCTGTAGGTTTGAGGCACCGTCGAATACTATAACGTTTTTTTCTTGGTATTTCCTGGCAAATTCCGCAACTTCTCTGATGGCTAACAGTTCAGTTTTGAATACTACACGAAGCTTTCTAACAGTTTCCGTATAACACTCGCCACTCTTGTAATAAATTTTCACAGTCAAAACTGGTTCGTATGTGTAGCGCTCTACGGCGATAAAGCTGCAACGAAACTGAGAAATGAGTTGACAGTGATAAAATACCAGTGTTGACAGGTCAGATCAAACTCGTCATTCGTAAATCGGACCATTTACTTGTTTTAAATATGGAAAAGTATTTTTTATTGCATAAAAATAAGGTAGTTTTGGGGCATATTAAATCCAGAGCTTTTGTTGCGATAGCCTATGCATCCCCACCTTGTAATTAGTGCTCCCAGCGCTATAAAGAATTTCGGTCGTGAATCCCGAGGGTTCGCGAAGTCCAGAAGGTACATAAAGAGCCTGCGTGGTAAGCGAGATATTACCAGGCACTGAGCCAAAAGATCAAACTGCAGTTTTGTAATTCATATTTATTTGTGTTTTGTTCGGAAAAAACAATTTGTCGTCTTTAGTGGCATTCGCTCGACGTTATTAATGATGATATATGAGCCCTGTTTTTTTTAAGAGAAATTTATAGTTGGACATTGGCATATGTAGCTATCGTGTTTCTGCTAACTGTAACCCCGGATTTCTTCGTGTGTCCCCCCCCCCTAATTTAGCTCTAGGTTCTGAAAATTTTAAAAATATTTACGCACTCATATACTTCCTTAATGCGTTTAGAGAATTTAAAATGGACTCGCCCACGTATTGATTGTTGCCGCCTTGTTTCAAAGAAAACCTTCGCTAGCTGCCTGCTAAAATCATGATGAACCTTTCCTTTTTAACAGTTGAACTTTATGCCAGCCTAAAATAAGAACTCACCAATCACAGCGAAGCAAACAGGAACTGACATTTAGTCTATGATTTCGCCGAGTCGGCTGCACATTTATCTTCTGTAATTTTTTACGTATGATTTGAGGTCTAAGGAGTACCAGAGATAACAATAAGAACGGTAGAGATTCAAGACACAGAGAAGTAGGAATGGAGATATTTTGTTAGATATTGTAATACACTCACGTTTGTGAAAATTGCAACACCAAGAAGGAATCGTCATAATTGAATGCAATTTAATACACAGTTGAGTGGTAGTGGTACAAATAAATGATTAAATGTTCAAAGCAAACAAACAAGAACAAGAGATCAGAATCAGTATTTTGTGTGGCCACCACGCGCCGCAATAAGTGCTGCTACACGACTTGGCATGGAGTCAAACAAAGTTTGAATGTCTGACTGAGGAAGAGCATTCCATATCGTTTGTACGCGTACCCAAAGTTCGTCTGCAGACGCAACAGGACGAGGATCACGAGCAAGACGCCGACCAATGACATCCCACACATGTTCAATTGGCGACATATCCGGGGAACACGCAGGCCAAGGAAGAAGCTGTACCTGCTGCGCTGCAAAGAAGGATTTAACAATCCGAGCAGTATGAGGGCGGGCATTGTCCTGTTGAAATACAGCGCCTGGCAAGCTTTGAAGGAAGGGAACAGCTTCGGGCTGTAGAACTTCACGGATATACCGGTTGCTGTTCAGATTGCCCACAATTCGTAGCAATTGAGATCGTCTATGATATGCTATGGCGCCCCAGACCATAACTCCGGGTGTTCGTCCACTGTGGCGTTCGATAATGCACTCCGGAAGGTGGCGTTCACCGGCATAGCGTCTGACACGAATGCGGCCATCATGGTACCACAAATTAAAGCGGGATTCGTCAGAAAACACGACATGCTGCCAATCAGCACGCCAGTCTCTATGCTGATTGGCCCATTGTAGCCGCAGGCGGCGATGGTCGTGCGTTAGGGGGATCCTGTATAAAGGAGTCCGTGCGCGCAGTCCACACTGCAGCAGACGTCTACGAATTGATGAAGCACACAATGAAACACCTGTAGCTATTGACCACAGTGCTGCCAATTGTCTAGAGGAAGCTGTACGGTCCGTCCGCGCCATGCGGACCAGGTGTCTATCATCGCGAGCTGACGTCACATTTCGGGGTCCACTCCCGGATTTCCGAGTTGTCCGACACTCGTCCGTCCACTGCTTCCAAACGCGCATCACTGTGCTGCTGTTACGCTGCACACGAGAGGCTACTGCACATACGACAATCCAGCTTCACGAAGGCCGATGATTCTCCCTCGTTCAAACTCTGTAAGTTGTTCAAATCTCGCTCTCTTTCGTCGACGAGGCATAAGTACAGATTGAGTTAACGTTTACCACTAGCAGATAACCACCGATAACCATACACGCCTCGCTACAGCCGTCTATTTATTCGGATCCATCAGCCGTTCAGAGGGCGCTGCTCAGCATACGCATGCGCTACGGATTTGCAATTCTAATCATTTGCATATCATGCGCTACTTTGCATTTCCTGAAAATTTCAGCTCACTCGCGTAAGTCCTTCATGGTGTTGCAATTTTCACAAACGTGAGTGTATTAATATTTATTAGAATTCTTATTGGAATACAGGTTTCTTTTAATGAAATAATATTGTGATAGTTACTTGTAGTTTACCCCTGACTACTTTTCATTTACCGTATTCTTACTGTAACACCGTCCTTTAGAAATTAAATTATTCGTATAATTTTCCCTTCTCGATTTTTAGACGATAAAACGAGTGGGAAAAAAAGGGCGGGAAGTACGCAAGGAAATACGGCACGTCAAATAAATTAACAAGAAAAATATGCTTCATTCATACCTTATACGTAAAATGAAAGATAATAGAGTTATTTGAATGCTGAGGAATGCTTTTTACGTTGGATAGAGCTGAAGAATGCAAGGGAAAGCGAAACCTGATAAAATTCGCCGTCCTTGCGAAATACTAAGCGAGTCGAGTTCCAAATCACCCCGCAGATAATTCAAAGAATTTTAATCGATCGCTCTTTGAACACTAAATTTATCATTCAGTGGATTGCTGACAGCTTTATGATGAATGTCCTATGTGCTTCATTTATATGTATCTACGCAATTTTAGAGATAAACATTTTTTCAAATAATCTAACAAAGTATATTATGTTAATAAGTGGCAATGAATACAAACACTTCTTGACTTGGAAATAATTTCTGCTCGGTAAAAGAAGTTATAAGGTATTTTCTCTCTCTTTCCAGCATGCTTTCGTGAAGTAACAGTTAGCACATTTGCGCGTATTCGAGAGGTCCGTGGTTCGAGTCCCGGCGAGGGCATGGCTCATTTGTCTCTTCTCTTGTTTCAAAAATACGTAATAAGTCTACAATGGCGCCGAAAAGGTGGTGGATAATGATCCTTCACCACTAGGATGTGGCGACTGGGTTCCTTAACCTCCAAATGTCCTTTAAAAGGGGAAGTGCATAAGATATTTTCTCCCTCCTTCCAGCATGCCTTCGTTGTGTAACGGTTAGCACACTCGGCGCGTATTCGAGAGGTCCGTGGTTCGAGTCCCGACGAGGGCATTGCTCATTTTTCATGTCTCCTGATTCGAAATATTCTAATGTCTTTACAAAGTTTAAATAGAAGATTCTAATTAAGTTTATAAAACAGAAGATTTCCTTGCCTTTTCAAGGTTCCTCTGTAATCACGTGTTATTCTGTTACAACAAAGCATCTGCTGAGATTCGAATACAGCATCTCTTCTCCATGGACAGCTGTTGGTATCTGCTAAGCTGTAAGCTCCAATTAACATTCTCTGGCAGTTTGTACAGAGGATGTTTACACGTTTTTAGAAATATTTCAAGGCCGTTTAATATGTGTAAAATATAAAATATATTTTTTAAATATTCGATCTGGTAGTTTTTTTTTTCCCTGGACTGTAATTCTTTTCCTGGACTTCCTGGATATCGTAATTTCCATGCTTTTCTTAAAATTTCCAGGATATTGATTTCCTTACTTTCTAGAGTCCTTCAATCATGGTGACACGATAAAATACGTGGGCTTGTTCAGACAGAAGAAGACAGCAACAATAGATCCTACTTACAGAATGACAAAACTTGCTCACTTTGCGGCAGTATACCAATCCACAGTATTCTGAAGACGGAATATTTTAGGGTGTAATGAACTAGTTGTCATTCGGCCTTCTTGAGTGTGAAGATTTGGTCCTCTGTGAACAATTTTTTTAATTCCTAGGTTGCAACCTAAAATTGGTAAGTCGCTATTTTAATTTCTTAAAGGACATTTCATTTTCAGGTCAAATCGCATGTACGTGCTACACGTTTTAACTCCTTGTGCTGTTCCTTTTGGACCAGCACAGTAATTTCGCCACTGATACCCATCATCTAAGATAATAAACAATACAAACCATGTCCACCGATGATTGTTCATAAACCTGTCCTCTTAAATACTACGAGTGAACATGAACAACAACAAGCAGTTATTTTGTCTGATTGTTTAAACTGGTGTTATCTGCATTGACCAATAAAGGCAGCTGTAGTCGCAGGAGCTACATTCTTTATTCTATCTGCATATGGAGGGAAAACAAAAATGCTGACCTTTCCCTTGCAATTAAAGAAGATTTGGGAGCCCTATATCTCTGACCTGGGCTCCATTCTCGTGGACTGGATGGTAAACAGGAGCTTTTACCCATGGATGAACAAGATATGATTTCCTTGCTTATGTTTCGTGTAAGACCTTGTAGAAATGAAGATTTGTAGCTTGCAGAGAATGGGATTCGCATCCTAGATGGTATAGGGCAGAGGTTCCCAATGAAGTTGGTACAGTCCGTCTATCATAAGAAAAGCTCTCGACAGTTAGTCTGCAGCTGTCTGTTGCCGTAGAAACGAGCCTTGACCCATTTTCCGTAGGGGTGTCTTGAAGATTTGCTTTTCAGTTTGCCATCTTGGCGCATTTAAAGATGAATTGGCAACCCTTGATTCGTCCCTACTTGAAATATACTAGCCTGTTGCTATAGCGACCGCCACCCGCCAGACACTGTGGCGGCTTTGTTCTTCTAGGCAGACATTATAGATCTTGATGATCAATGGAATTTTAAAGGGGGTCACTGATGATCAAGAAGCAGCTGTAGCATTCAATAAAGAAGAAATCATATAAAATAAATATAAGGTAAAAGATACTCTAAGATTACTTAAGATATTTTAAAAATCAATGATAATATTTTAAATATATAAATTTGTATGTATTAAGTGCTATATAAAAGTGCAAAACGCAAGAGCATAAGAAAGCTGAAAAACATACGAATAAACCAAAACAAGAAAGAGGCTGATTATTTTTAAAGTAAGTGGTTGCCAAATATTTTTAAAAAATTACATTACTAGATCAAGCTCAAGCGAATACAGTATTCATAAAAATCGAACTTCTCGTGAAATTAGAACCCGTGATTTTGTTTGTGAAAATTTGTTTACATTTGTAAAATTAAGAATAATAATTACGCAAAAAATAATTAAATATAAATCTAATAAACCATTTTATCGATTGTTTTGTTTATATTCTTAATCTAATGCTTAGCTTTAAGTTATTTCTGTCCAATTATGATTATGCTGTTTGTTGCATATATTAGATAAAAAGTAAGGGGATTGATGAAGAAACAATGCCTTTAAAAGGGGTTGATGAAGAAATAATGCCTTTAAAAGGGGCCGATGAAAGAAAAATGTTGAGGATCCCTGGTATAGAGTTTTTTGTGCGTCTTTCGTAGCTTCGATATAGAAAAATACCTCCCGTGGAGCATTTTGGACAAATTTCTTGGTGTCGAGATAGCTAAAAGACTGGCAAGTGTGGCTATTCCTGATAAACTGCTTCACAGCAAGTGTGCGGCCCTTAAAAAAATTAACATAGAAGGTTTACAACCTTTTCCGACTCTCTTCAAAAATTACCTCCTGCATGTTATTTTATTACAACACGTGCTGCATAGATAGAGAATGAAAGAAAAGCGTATGCTAAGTTATTAAAAAAAATATTCCAGTTCATTGCGATGTCACCGCCCCCACAGATATATCCGAGCATCATCATTTTTTAATCTTGACATATCATCGTAACCGTACCTGTCGTGTAAGGAAATAAAATTTCGGCATCCATTGAAAATCCAGGAAGTACCTACTCTTTCTTGACAAGATAACGCTCTCCGAATCGAAAAAGGCACCGCCGAAGTTGAACTTTGTTGTGTATCGTTGGCACTCCCTCTATTAAGATCGTCTGCTTTTTTGATCGTAAAACAACGGCGACGGCCAGGCGCGTCGTTTGATTCGATTTCAAATGCAAGTGGATACGCAAGCAGACCACAGAAAAGAATCTTAGAGCGCGAGATAGTAACTGAAATTTTCTAATGGGTTGGCAAGTACAAGTTCCTAATAACTAAGGTTTACATTCGCACATAAAATGACTAACAGCTAAGAAACACTTAATGATCGCACATGCAAAGTATTAACAATACCAAGACTGTTTAGCTTTATTACAACCTAATCTGTAATTACGCGAATCCGCTTACAACACAAGGCAAAAATGTATCTGTCATCTTTCAAATGATGAAACGGGCGAAAAATAGCACTAAGATTTTGACCATGTAAGCGAGATTCGTTACAACGCTCATCCTTTTATAACGCCATGCAAAGTGCCTTTCAGTTTTCGAAAGATGCGAAGGGTGTAAAATTGCATCATTAAGCCTGATCTCCATTTTGGCGAGATTCATTACAAAGCTTAACCTCTTGTAGTGCTATGCAAATGTGGCTTTCGGTTTTCGAATGATGAAAAGTGTGAAAAATGGCATAATTAAACCTGATCCTGATTTTGGCGAGATTCATTACAGCGCCAGCCTCTTATAAGGGGTGCTATACAAATGTGCCTTTCAATTTTTTAGAGCCGAAATTGATAAAAGAGAAAGAGAATGCTTGACTTCGTTAGCGAATCAGCTTCTAATTATTATAAGAATGACTGTCAATTTCTTTTTCTTCAAACATCTTAAAAATGTACCAGCATATTCTACTTCGTTATGATACCGTTTTTTATAAACTGTATAAGGTATTTTCTCCCTCCTTTTCGCATGCCTTCGTGGTGTAACGACAGCACACTCGACGCTTATTCGAGAGGTCCAGGGTTCGAGCCCCGGAAAGGGCACTGCAGATTTCTTCAGTTTCCTGACTTAAAAAACCCTACTAGTACTACAGTGGCGCCCGAACTGAAAGTGGTGGACAATAATTTGTCACCCCAAGGATTTGGCGATTGGGTTCCCTCATCCCCAGTCGTGCTTTAAAAGGGGACGTATATAAGGTATATTTTTCCTCCTTTTCTGCTTGCCTTAGAGGTGTAACGGTGACACTCGGTGACTATTTGAGAAGTCCAGGTTTGAGCCCAAGTGAGGGCATTACGCATTTTTCCCATCTCTTGCTTCAAAATAACCTAATGGCTGTACTAATGAATAAACTTATAACGTGGCGTAATTGCTTTCTACAATGCTTTTTTTTTCAGTGATGCACGTCGGATTTCAGTTTGCGAGTTTCGAAATATGCAAAAAATAACAGTATGTGTGACTTCATTGGAATGAGATCTGTTTGAAACAGAAATTAATTTATAGCATTTAGCTTTGAATTTTCATGAGCTAAAGGTATGAGTATCGAATGGGATCCATTATAACGCAAATTCACTGTATCGTTGTGAGGGAAAACTCATTTACAATGTAAAAATCAATTATGTGGGATTCAAACCACCAATCTTTCATCGCTAGTCGACGTGCTACCAGTTACACCACAAGAGAAAGTACAGCGTAATGCAATAAATCCTTATCTCATTGAACTTCGTATTAGCGAAAAATAAATAAATCTATATAGAAAGGAAATATGCCATGTAAAATATAGGATTAAAAAAAAATCTATGAAATATAGAACTAAGAAAAAGAAATCTAGATTGGAAAATAATATATACAACGTTATATTTTGCGTTTTGTTAAACCGGTATCACATTTACGACTTACCCTTAGCAAGCAGCGAAAGAAACATTTCCGAGAATTTTCGGTTTCAGGTTGTTTGAATGATTGACTTTCGCGAAAACCAATTCTTCGGGGAAAAGCTTCTAGGGCCCCAGCTTTGAACATTTTCATCAAAATAAATGGCCATCAATGATAAAATCAATGACGTAGTTAGCCGAGACATCAGTTTCACCGAAACATGTTTTGGCTAGAACCTTCCTAATGGTATGGGGAGAAGCTCTTTCTCGCAAAAGTTTCTTTCAGCCTCACGAGTCGTTAGATTCGATGACTCATTGCAGTCTAGCAGTCAGACAGGGTAACAGGTGAAAGTACAAAAAGAAATTACGGTAATAATTCATCATAACGTACTGAAATTAAAAGTACCAATTATTCAAAAATTGGCAAAACATAATTACGAATCCTTAATAATATACATTTATATCTTAAAACATGCGCTGTATGGAATCCTTAAACTATAACCCTAAAAGCATATATTTATATCTGAAACTTCACAAACAAATTTCTTTAAATATACAGTTTTTATAATGCCGTTAAGAAATAATAATGTATGCTAAAGTTTTTTCCTCCCCTTCTATTTAATTTCTGTTGGTTTTTTGATAAATAAGTTAATACTGTAACTGAGTAACATGATTGTTAAAATTAATGGCTAAAAATCCCCACAAAAAATCTTCATTAATTATTTTTTTAATTATTATTATGTCATTTCATTTCTGCAAAATTATTTTTTAATTCCCGGACAGTCATTATTTGTCGGCAGTCTGAACTTCATTGCCTAGTCAGTGACAACATTAATAAAATTATATGTACAGAAGATTGAAATTAATACGCATTTCTTGTTCGATTCAGTTTACATATCAGTACTAGCATAATATTCGACGTCTGAGTTTTTTATTATTATTATTTATTTACTTATTTACTAAGATTACGGGAAAGCACACCTACCTAAGGCGAAGGATGCCTTCGTGGAGGACTTTCTAAGGGAAGTGGCTCCTATACACGTTACACATGGAGAGGGGAAACCACGAAAATGCCTGAGAATTCATCTCCTATTCCGAAGTTACATGCTGGGTTCGATTTCAAGAAATAAAATATTGGAATCCATTGGTGTTTGCTCTCTATATATGAAACCAGGTTTCTTTTAAACGTTTTTCTCAGATTTCTCTTTTGAAAGCTGACGATCTGGAAAGAGTCAATTTTCAATTCGTTGAAAAGCTTCATTACGAGATTTGAAAAGAGGAGCAATTTACTTAATTTTTTTTACTAATAATGAAATGTAATCGAAAAAGGGCTCTGAATATTTATTTCCTCTAAACGCAATATGCAAACTAATTTAAAAAATTCTCAAAAAGAAAAAATATATATAATGTTATGAAAACAGCTTTTCCATAGTGAATGGGATTCGTTGTGTAAGTGATAAAACATAACTTTTCATATAACTTCCACTGAAACAAATGTCCAACTAATGAAATATCAATTATACTTATAATGTATTTCCCCCGCCTTCTTAGCATGCCTTCGTGGTGTAATGGCCAGCACACTCAGCGCGTATGCGAGAGGTTCCAGTCCCGGCGAGGACACTACTCATTTTTCATGACTCCTGCTCAAAAAAAAAAAAAACTAATGACTCTACATACTTTAACTAGTTAAATATAAAGTCCCTTACGTAAATTTCACGAAGTTATAATATTAACGATTTATACATTAAGTCGATCCTGCTACTGAGTTTTTAATTTTGAACAGACTCCTTCGCTTTTTTCATCATTTCTGGCAAAATAGAACGCACATGTGAAATCAGTTATAGTCCAAGACTGAAACAACAACCTGGTCGATACCTAGATATTTTCCTCAGAGCAGTGCAGACATCTTTCCTTCTCATAATGCGTTCCTCATCAGAAATGAGATAGGACACCAAAGGACCTTCTAAAGCTTTGAGTCCCGTTGTGGTATGTACTTTTCATACTCCCTTTTATGCCAATGGCAGTAATCCTGAACTCGATCCTGCTCTGACAAAGAAATGCAGTTAAGTATTTATTAATCTATTCCAGACCAAAAGAAAAGTGACAGCAGTTGTTACTGGAAGTCTACTCAAAGGCGAATGGCCTACAGCCAAGCTCTCATGGCCTTCTTGGTTAACAGACTTGATTTCGAGAATTTCAAATAGGGATGTACAGTTTTAGTCAGAAATCACACTTAATTTTATTAACTTTTGCTTATGCTTGCCGTAGTCTATTGTTTTTCATCATTTCTTTCACAAAAAAAAGTGACTCAATTAAACGTACGAAAATGATCTAATGCTACAACATCTTACGAAGTACGGTTCGAATTTTGGGGCCCCTGCATCTGCGGATGTTGTAAGGACAGCACCTAAACCGGCCTTGCACTTGGGCGCTTGGGCACTTGGGCGCTCAGCGTTGTTCAAGACCATGTGCATAAACAGAGCTGACGTAATATGTGTGCCTCGGATGCACTGTAATCCTATAAGCATCAATGGCTCGTCTTTTCTTCATCCTGTGGTTAAACAGTAACTAAAAGATAGATGTTTAAGAACCGAACAAAGCCCTTTTAGGGATTTTGAATATACATAAATACATAAATACACTGCGAAGGGGGGAAAAAAAGGAGAAAGAGGAACAGTTCTATATCTCCCGTTCTACTGGGGCAGCTGACGAAATTCAACTTTCGTGTTCCATGTCTCGAAAGCGCGACTTAAAATATGTATTAGATTTATATATAGAATTGTCCTAATATAGGTATTTTAACATAAAATCGGGCTTTTCCTGAAATGACATGCCAATTTTTTTTCCATATTTCGATTCTACGACTCAAATTATGCCAAACTGCAACTTAAATTATGCAAAACTGCCATGTTTTGTAAAATTCGCTCTCCAAATTTTAGGTCTTCGATGTTAAATGAATTTGGTATATATTTGCTAATATCCCTTTTTTCTTTTTTTTTTATTCAAATGTTTTTATTCTTGCTTTCCGATTTCGTTTTTTATGATTCATTTTAAAAAATTTTATTTTAAAATAATTTTTATAAATTTCCGAAAAAAAATTTGAATTACAACCTATAAAATTTTTAACATCATCATAAAATAGATGTACTTCTAGACACATCTGCAAAAAATTAGAGCTTTTTATTCAAAATTTTCTGAGGTATACGTGAATTTACATACTGGCACATTTGGAAATTTGGCATAGTATTTGTTATAAGCGATAATAACGCCAAATGTGGTTTAAGAACTTTCTTAAAATTATCTGAAAGTATGAACGATGACTTTTTTTTCCCCTCTCTACAATGAAAAAAAGGAAAGGAAAACAGGTTGCTATAAATTAAGAAGTTCGCCAAGTGAATTATTCTTGGTGCAAACTGAAGAAATTGCGCCAAGATAAATTTTTTAATTTCTCCGTAAATTTCGCTCCAGATTTTACAAAATTTAATATTTAGACGGAATTTGAGTTGTAGAATCGAAATATGGAAAAAAAAACTGGCATGTCATATCAGAAAAAGTCGGGTTTTGTGTCAAAATACCTATATTAGAGCAATGATATATATAAATCTAATATATGTCCTAAGTTTCATTTAAGAGACATGAAAAATACAATTTGAATTTCGTTAATCGGCCGAGTAGAACGGGAAATATAGAACCCCCCCCCCGCGCAGTGTACCTCAGCATACGCCCGCTGAATTACGTATACCTTGTTTGGAAATGTTTGGCAGCGAAAATTTGATAACTCTAAATTTTCAAATGATTTTCTGTGTTTCACGTAAATGCTTTGTAAAATCATTAACAATGAGCTTGCGGAAAGTTAATGAAAAGAGTCAGGCAACGAAGAAAATTGTTAGGACCTCTATCGAGGTTGAAAAAAAATTGTTCAAAAGCATAAAGATGGCATGCGTATCCGGAACTTGGCTACTGCATACCGTATTACGAAAGTATTGTTGACATACGGTATGCAATTGTACGATTGCATACGGTACGACGTTGTCTACGATTATGAAAAACAACGATGATATTAAATCGGCCAGTGTTGTAAAGAAGATGAAATCACTTACCAAACAAAGGTCAAAGACACGTACAGCATTTTTGATCTGCATAGCAGAAAACATTTATATGCAGTATCATGTGCAGTGCTTCATTTATGTACAGTATTTATTACCTCCACTGCATTTGCATTTTAGAATTAAGCAGTGTTATATTAATTACAATACGATACGATTTTTTTATATGAACGGATTAATTATTTTCCCTTTATTTTTTACTGGAAAAATTCCTTTTATATATGTCCAGTCTGATATACCTACAAGGATTTGGAATGAATTAACATCGTATACCAAGATACCACTGCACTTGCAAGAAATGGATTTGAACATATCTTCAGCGATTGGCAAACACGGAGGGATTAGATTATTTCACTTCAAAGAGTGTTTGAGGTATATAACAGAATTGCCGTTAACTCGTCAAATTTAAACATATATATGTTTTACTCTACGTGCGCTGGTCTTTATTTGAATAGCTCTTATAGATTATCAGTGTCCTACTGCACGATAAAGGAATGAAGGACTTAAAAAATGTTGCGGAGAAACTCCGTGCCTGTCGCCCATTCTAAATAGAAAAGCATTAGAAAACTCTTTTAATTCAACAGTTGAAACACTTTATCTTTCATCTTTTGGGGCATGATGAACCAATGAAAGGGACAAAGGAGAACCTAATCTTTCTAATAACTTCTCGGGTGAAGCTTGGAAATGTCATGTAATGAAGTCGGTTCGAGCTTGATGGTAAACAGCTTTCAACACCCAGTCGTTAAATTTAATGTCACGTCGATGACAACAACCTGTTGCTCTTAGCTTTAGAGCTGTCATTCAGAGGCGGCGCGCAAGTCGACGTTGAGTATTCGAGAAAAGATCATTTCACAGATGGAAATATTTGCCGCTTGATATTCATCTCTAATCTAATGATCAAAGTTTTATTTTTGTTTTTCCAATTAGCTTTGTTAGGAATTTGCTTTGTGTCAGAAATACACTGCACAGTTGATACGCAATCAATAAATCGTCACCTAGATAACGCATCACTTCGCTTATGACATCACTTTTTTAAAACCATAGAATATATGTCAATTTTTCAGCTGTATAACTTCATCTCTTTCTCTTTTATCTATTCTAAACTGCGCTTAAAACTATAAATATCTGCTTATTATGGTTACTCTGAAATTTCGCAGTTGTACTTTTACTATTTCCATTCCAATAAAACCATGCGATTGCCATAAGTTATTTATCTAATAAACGTTGATTTGAATAGAGATAATGCCATCAGCTGAATTCCTTTATTTTCGCCTTGTTTTTTCTGCACGCAGTCTAGTCAATATCCTAAGAGAAAAATGAAATTTAGTTCTCTTTTTGTCAGTAATTGCCTATTCTTGAGATTTACTAATGCTAAGCTTAGCAAATCTCAAGAATATATAAGAATTCGTCTATATTGCTCTATTTCAATTAGAATGTTACCTATTTACAAAGAGGCCTTTAAAGACTATAATATTTTTCGGAACAGCGAAACAACAACAAAAAAAAATCAATATTCTCGTAGAGGTTACAGCCTCCATTTGCTAACTGGAGAAAACTTCTTTTCTATCACATTTTACCTCGAGCACCCCTACAGAGAATTTGTAAGTTTGTCGATAAGAATAACGTGAAAAAATCAACTATATCCGCGTCGACGCTCGAACCATTGACCTTCAGTTTGTTACATGGACCTGCTAACCACTTGCACCTCAAAACAAGGAGGCAGATGCAATATTTCCTTATAAGCTTAATGTTACAAATCAGGAAAGTTTAAGAAGGATTTTGTGTTTTTTACTTTCTTTAAATTGTGAATCTGGCATCTGAGAGTTCACTAAGTTATTCAGTTCTAAATACTGAATATGTTATCTAATCCTGTACAGGCTTTTTTTCCCTCTTTTACAAGCAAAATCATCAAAGAAATTGTATTTGGCATTTGAGAGTTGATTAAGTTATTCAGTTTTAAGCATTGAATATATTATCTAATCCTAGATTTTTTTCCCTCTTTTACAAACAAAATCAATAAAGAAACTGTTTAAATAAAAAATACCAGTGCAGAAATTTCTTTAAAATTCCGCTTTAGAAATCAGTCAGTTTGTAAGGTATGTCTCCCGCCTTCTTGGCATGCCTTCATGGTGCAGTGGTCAACACGCTCGGCTCGTATTCCAGAGGTCCGTGGCTCGAGTCTCGGAGAGGCAATTGCTCATTTTTCATCTCTCCTGTTTCAAAAAGTACCTAATGTCTCTACAAGTTTAATACGTCACTTTTAATGAACTTTTAGAGTAATGTGTATAAATTACCGTAATTTCAGTTTATTTCAAGTATTATTTTGACTTTTAATCTTTTTAGTTAAAATTTATTTAAATTGTCGACTTATTATTTCTGAGATATGCACTTTTTCTCTGCAAAAAGGAAACTGGAACAATATAGAAGAAGAAGCAATAGACATGATGCCCTGATGGTACAATGGTTAGTTACATCAAATGCCGTGCCGAAGGTCCCGGTTTCGAATCCCGGAGAAGGCATGGGCGTTTGTTAATGCATAGTATCTCTGCAGCATGGGGGCACTCAAAATATACGGCGAGCCGAAAATCCTCTCGAGTTGTTTAGCAGTAACGGAAGAGGGGTAGGATACCCTTGGACCCGTACCTCGTAATACTTTCCACGAAAGCTGGAGCGGAAGTGGGCAAAACCATGGCGTCACCTATACGGTGCTCAAGGCTCATGCCAAAGACAAGAGTAATCTTGCACTCCTTTGTCATGATAAAATTTGTGGGCTTGCTGTGATTAGGTCAGACAAAGAGAATAGCCCCAAAAACAGAAGCATACATGAGGTATGATTAAGAGTAGTCACTTTTTCGCAGCGAACCAAGATGAAACTTAACAGCAATTGCGAAGTTTCGCAGCGTCAGATTTATGCTAAAATTTCGAATAGTCTAATACAGAATCTTCTAAATTAGTCTAATGTTAAATAATTACATGCTATAAAATTAATGCTTATTATATTGTGCATTTTAAGCTAATTTTTTAATTTATAAATCATTCAAATTCTTGCAATATTATAGCGCCATAACGTATATAATTTCCTTCTAAATAATTTCATCCCAATAAAAGCACCGAATTCAATACACCCAATAAAAAACTCACAGGTAAATGTTCTGATTTAAGTATGAAAAAAAAAGTATCTGGCATACAACTTAAGAAACTTTTTCAACAGTATCGTGCTCTTTCGATGAAATTCGTAACCATTTTCCCAGATGTCTGCCTATCGAGGTGACTAATGAAAAGTTCAGTTTTTTTCTTTAAGTTCTTTTATTTTCCCTCTTTAAGTTCGGATTCTTTGGGATTTGAATACTTCCTTTGAAGATCCAAGTGCACAGCTGCCGGCCTGAATCAAGGTGCCGGCACCGTTTTCAAGTTATCTATTGTTCATCAAGACATAGGGATGAACAAACCAGATGATAAACCGTATAAAGTTCAGTATTTGTGATGGTTCCTATCTTGGCGAAATCCTCACCCTAAAAGTACCGGCACTTTTATACAATTGGGACGTTGTTTGCCAAGGATGCCCTAACATAAAGGTGCTCGCACTCATGTGAAATTCAGTTTAGAATTTGTAGAAAGCAACTTCCATCAAAGTGGGTACCTTTATGATGGTTTTTTATTTTGGCGAAATCTCCATCATCAAGGTGCCGGCATTTTTATACAAGTGGGTCGCTGTCTGCCAATTTGCCTTGACATAAAGGTGCCGGTACCCTTATAAAGCAGATACTATTATTAAATTCAGTGCACGACATGAAAAAGCAATTTTCGTCAAGGTGCTGGTACCTTTATATCAGAGCGGCTTTATTAGGAGTCGTGGCAAAATCCTCTTATACTAGCACCAGTGTGAAGTTCAATTTATAACTCAAAGAACGCACTTTTCGTCGATGTGCCGGCACTTTTATGATGGCTTCTATTCTGGCGAATTATCACCGACTTACATGCAGGGGTTAAGATCGTTACTAACAAGACAGACATACAATCATCGCTGCCTCCGGAAATTTCCTGAAATCTTAATAGCTCCATTCGTCCTTGCACGTATGCATGTACCACACGTTTGTTTGAGTACATGTGAGTTTATATCTTTTCAATTGAATCCTCATATACCTTTATTCTGTTGATTTTTTACCCTTTCAAGTACATCTTCCTTTGACCTTCCTAGAAGGAATCAATAGGGGCAAGTAGAATTCGCCGGCTAATAATAATAATAAATTCAATATTGGATTTCTTCATAATTTTGACACTATCAAATGCAAAAATTTGTATTCTATAAAGTTTTATTTATCCTATTTACGTCTTTTTAACGCTGATTTGAACTGTAGTCTCAAATGAAGTGACGAAAATTACTTTCATGATGGAATGATAATAGATGTTACGAACAAAAGAGAGAAAGAATCTGTAACCTCGAGACACTTATTTTTAAATAACAGAGAAGAATGGGTGTCTTTGCGACCATTTTACTCTCTTCCCGAATTAAATATATACATATTCGCATGTCTTATATCCTTGTATATCTTTTCCCTACTTTTTGTTGTGTTGTTGTTGTGATTTATCGTATTTGTCTCACAATAACATTAGAGCACACCAACGAAATTCAAAGAGTTCAATATTGCGCCTGCCGTTGGCAAAAACCTTGAACACCAAGGTGAGTAAAATTTCCCTCACTTCTGCCCCCAGTTTTGATGGAGAGCGCCTCGGAAGACGGGTCCAAGTGCCTTCCACTCCTTTTTCCCTACCAGCAACCTCTCGAGAGGAATTCGACTCGCCGCATATTTGAGTGCCCCTACGCCGCACAGTTACTATATATTTACAAGCATCCATGCCTTCTCCGGAATTCGAGCCCGGGCCCTTCGATGCGGCAGTCAGCGTTGCTAACAACTATCCTGGTTGGGCGCTCCCTACCTTTTTAAAGCTAGGTTCTGAAAATTTTGAAAATATTCATAAATTTTCTTTTTCTTCTACTGTAAATAGTTTTTCTCCTGAGAGCTAGTTTATTGATAAATCGTATCTCCCTGAATATTTTTATTTTTATTAAGTATATTTAATTTCTATTTGCATTTTTGTACTAGCATTTCATGTATTTTATTTTCACTTGTATTTATTATTTGAATCGCATTTTGTGCAGATTTTTAAGTTACCCGGACGTAGCAGGTGTTCTCCCGTTTAAGAAATTTTCCAAGCATATGATTTCACATTGTTCTATTATTTACGTTTCAGCTTAATGCAGCTTTCTATATTGCTGGTATGCTCCATCTTTTGAAATCCGGGTCTTTGTCGGCCCCCTGCTTTGCTTCTCTGATGTTCCTTTTGGGAACTGTACTCAAGATTCATTGATGTGAGGTACCCTTGAAGCTTTATAACGTAATTGAACTGCAGCGCTCAGTTATTTTCAGATGTCGGCTCAATATACGTCAGATATTGTAATGTTAAAATTAGTATGTATTCTTATTGGAATGCAGGTTCCGTTTAAAAGAATAATACGGTGATAGTTATCAGGAATTTATACATGATTTGAACATGGTGATAGTTATCAGGAATTTACACTTTTCATTTACTATGTTCTTACTGCAACCACGTTCTTCAGAAATTAAATTTCTCCCATAATTTCCCCCTCTTGACTTTCGGACGATATAATTAGTTAAAAAGTGGGGCTTAATAAGAAACTACAGTACATATGTTTTCGAACATGGTTACAATTTCCCCGCTTTTATCATTTTAGTGGAATACTTTGTTAGTCTATACTAGTTTCTAAACGTCAACGCCGGTTTTTCTGCTGAATTTAAACAATGCGTTCTAATGCACTTTATCAAAAAGTAGAAGAAGAAAAAAAAAGAGGTGAGAAAATATGCACGCATCAGGAACTTCAGAATTAATAATAATAATAATTAAACCTTGTGGGCTGTGAAAAGAGGAATTTAAGGATCACATATAGCCTGGGAAAAGTCAGCTGGGGGCTCTCGGAAGCAATAATAAACAAAATATGAAGTAAAAATTTTAAACTTGCTGTAAGCGTAATTAAAGAAAACGGCTGCAGTCCAACAGATCCGATTGCAAGTCATTTATTTATTTGTGCTTTTGCAAACAGCCAAGTATAGAACAAAAAAAAAAAAAAAAGATATTTTAAAATTAAGAAAATAAGTATGTTCTGCCTTTTCCGCGGGAAAAGTCTCATGCAATAGAACTTGTTTCAAGTAGCCGCTTGATTTTGTTTTTAAGCTTTCAGACGTCACTATTTTTAAACGAGTGGTACAACAACGTGGTAGGTCTACAACTTCAATCTTTTTTTTAATAACGTTTTTCCAATATCCATTACAAAAGAAGAGAGTGGCATTAGATTCTTCAGAAAAAAAACAAAAACAAACAGAAGTCAGTTGTCCGATGAAAAGTCTGCTTGAGAATGAAAAGTTTTTGTTTCGAGTGGTTGACGATGAAGCGTATGAAAAACGTCAGAAATGGGATCTAACAAGTGAGAGCTACAGGACTGCGTCTGTCATGGCACTGATTTGTCTCAGCAACGGACTGAAATTGCAGTTGAGTCACTTTGTCTGCTTGCATCGGCTTTCCTGAAACTTTTTGTTAACCAAAGCTGGTCGTTGAACCAGTTCTTAAAAACAAAGCGGTACCTGGCCTTGGAGACAGTTTAAGTGTTTGTTGCTAGATATGCAGAAGAGAGTTATGTATGGAAGTAATTTCCATAACAAGCTTAATCTGTAATTTCTCTCTGTTACTTAAGCTATTCTTGAAAAAATCTGATGTGTACATCACACGACTTCCTTGTAGGGAACATTAAATTACACGCATTTTTTCTTGAATTTCATTTAAACTTACTATATTGAATTAAGTCTACTTCGTCGATAGGGCATAAGCCACAATGGAATAAATGCACTCTTTAAAATTCACTATATTTGTTTACCATAGTGACACTCTGGCGCTAGGTTGGTTCACTTAACATCATTACATCTCATTCATTTTATAACTCAGAATGAACAAAAATTATATCATCTGAAGAATTATCTAATCCTTGCCACATGTTCTATTCAAATACTATAATGAATCTAAAACAATGTATGTATAAAAGAAATTAAACTTTAAAAAAAAACAGTTTTTCACAGACGACTCAGTATTTCTCATTCAATTAATTCAGTTCTCACTTCGCAACAAAGCAAAAATACATAAAAACTCAAAATATCTATATTAAAAATTACGAAGTAAATCTTAAACACTTATTTCCTCCAATAAATTCCAGAATGGATTAAGCATGATTTAATTCGCAATAATAAAAGAAGGCGTTATCTTTGTTGCTGCGAAGATTAGTTTCTCTAGATTGGCAACAAATCCACTATTCTGCTAAGTTTCAGATGTAAACAAATATGGCTGCATTTAAACAACTTTTAAATTGTTGATAATTCTACAAAATATTGCATGAAGATTTACTAAAGGCATAAAAACCTTAACTGGAAGTTAACAGCAGCATAACTCAATCATTTTTAAACCAAAAAATCCGCGATTTACCAACATATAAGAATAAAAAAACTGAGTTCACTGAGACGAATAACAGAGTGGGTATATATATATGTGCGGCCGATTGGAACCAAAAAGGAAGGTGCCCATCTACATGTTATAGCAGTCCTATGTGCAAAATTTCAACGTTCTGAGGCTACTCGTTTCTGAGTTATGCGAGATACATACATACATACGTACGTACAGACAGCATGAAAAACTCTCTCCTGAATCCATTTTAAATTAGTTTTATAATTCGTTTGGAGAAATAGAGTCCTTTATTCTGCCCATACATACAGATATCAGGCAAAAACATCGCTAAATAGCATTCGGTAACAGTCAGAATGGATATTTTCGTTGAAATATGGTCACCCGGAATTTTTTGAGATTACAATACTTCCTTTACTTCGTACAAAGAAATAATTATATTTATTTAAAGTTCATTATGAGTTACTCTTTAAATACCCTGTTTTCAATTAATTTACATAAGCATAAATTAAAACTGCACAATTTTTTCGAAGATTACAACTCGAGGAGGGACCTATTTGAGATTTTGCATAGTAAATGGACAATTACTTATAGACAATAACTGGTTGCAATTAGGCACCTACCTTATTGTTGTTGTGACTCGCTATTGATCCGAATATAAGCCGCATATTTTATCCAAATTTTAATTGTGGAACATGACGATGCTGCTTATATTCGCGACCATACAAAAATTATCAGGTACTTACGTATTATCCCGTCGACCGCGAAACTGTCGCGAAATAGTACGATTATGCACAAGCGTTCTGTAATAAAACCCTCGTAACATCTCGCTTTCTGCTGATGTAACCTCGAATGATTCCCGATATGCCATAGTTTGCTTTTATGCACAAGAATACAAATTAACTTTAATTGCTGTATTTTTTCCCTTGCATTTTGAAAAAAAAATGATTAAAATTTAAAGCCTGCTTTCTACAGAGCAGAGAGCAGTGGATTGTTTTCAAAGTTATGGAATCCTGTCATTATAAAAAATGTACATATTAATGGACACACACAATATGGTGCGCTGAATATAGCCGACAAAACAGTAACAGACTGAAAGAATTAGCTGCTGGAAATTTGTGCTCAAAGCGTTCTAAAAACTGCTTCAAATAAAATCGGAGGGCCTAACAAAGCAGTAGAAATCTACGAAAGATTTTTTACGGGCAGCAAAAGTGGAACTAGCCGAATAACAATTGCTTATTAAATAAAAATGTGTCAGTTATATCAGACTTCCACAAGAACGATTGACACAATCTGGGAGGGATCTCCGCCAACTTTCATGGCTCGATGTTAGCTAACTTTCACGGTCGACAAGATAATATGGAAGTACCGATGATTGCATTTCATCATATCGTATGCAGTTAAAAATGTATTGATTTCTCGTTTGGAAATAACAACAGTGCAACAATAGCATTTTAGAAACTGTACGCATTGCTAAGATAAAGTACAAGTAATGTTATCCAACAACAGCATTGTCGAAAATTACAGTCAGTTAACAGAAACAGTAGTTAACAGAAAGCCTACCAATGTATAGCCCATAAATTTAACCTAGATATGATACTGTAATGATACTGATGTTGCGGTGGACCACACAGAGATAAGAAAATCGTGCGTGCGGTTCCCGCAAGTCATTGTTTCCGAGCTTTTATGATGTGCCAAACGACATGGTCTGGTATCGCATACGCAATAATTCGTTCTAGTTGACAGTACAAGAGACATAAATTCATAACCAGTGTCAAGAGATTTTACCTTTCTGTACTGTGTCTGTCGTCAAAGCCTCTCGATTTCAGGAGGGCTGACGAACCAATGATCTTATTTTTCCTATGATATCGTTCTAAATTTAACGAATCAGAGGATGTAAAATATACTGAAAAAATAAGAAGGCGTGGCTAATTCAGTTTGCAGCTTGTTTCTATCGGAACAACACGCCAGAATGCTCTTGAATTCTTGACTAGAGAGACCCTCGTTAGCAGGTTCCTCACATCACGAGAACCATGCTTCACTACAATATAACTATTCTATGCTAAATATAAATTATAAATATATATATATATATATAAAGAGCTTCTCATAATTGTAATAAATATGATATTGAGTTCAGAAATGCAGTAAATATTATGCAACCTCACAAATATACTAATCATTATATGGAGTCAGAAGCGCCCTGCCTCCAGTCATGATACTATAACCTAGATATGGTTCAATAAGATACTGTATTACTGCATGTGCTATATTTATGATAATAAAAAATATTCGGATGTATGAACTTCCTGGTAATTATATTTCTGTGAATCTATCCGTAAATGATTACTGGTATTTTTTTTTTCTTTTTAACTTCTTTTCCGCTTCTTCAAATTTTAGGGTGCAGCTTATATGCGGGGCGAAATAACAGATTCGGTCCAATATGGTATTTGACTTCTCTGACAGTAACAGCAGATCAAGTCTACGAATTCTATTGTAGAGCGAAAAGCAGGTTTGCGTCTTTTGTTGCCATGAGTTTTGGGCAGCTTATAGATGAGAGCACGACTTTGCCCAGTTCCGTTCCAGTTTTGAAGAAGAACCCTCCTGGTGATGGCTGCAGGCGTCTATCACCCCTCTCCCCTTACCACCAAACCACTCTTACCAATTATACTCTCTGGCCATGTGTTTTATATGCCTCCACGCTGCAAAGATCGTATACACTTACGAACATCCGAGCCTTCTCTGAGATTCTTATTCAGGCCCAATCATATGGCAACTCACATCACTAACTACTGTACCAACAAGGGTGGTCGACCAATCTTGAATGTACAAACAAGAACATCAAATCTAAAACAAGACAACCAACATTATCCTCAACTAATCGTTACGGAAGGGAGAATTTACCAATCTCGTGCAGTAATGAGAACCTCTGTGACCTCTTGTAAAATATTAAACTGTTTCTTCACATATGACTGGACGGCTCTAGCAGTTTTGAGCAGCAAGATGGCTCTTCATTCAACAAGGGGTGAGTTGCAGTTTTTTTCGTTAACTTTCAAATCACTACCGTGTGCTTTAATTTGCATAATGTTGAAGTCTGAATGGCTATATATAACGTGAATCAAAGTTAAGACATGACAGTGTTTAAATTAAGCTGAACTGTTAAAACTAAACACTTTCCACGACAACTGTCTTAGCAAAACTAAGACAATTGTCTTGGATTGTCGTGTCGAAGACAATTTTCGGAATTTGTCTTACACGAAAATTGTCTTGGTAAAGCCAAGTCTTGACACGAAAATTGTCTTAGTGTGGCGATGCTATTATAAAGCGTAAGAAGCCTCGCTATCAGTTGGAACTGAACCTAATATGGTTTTAGATTGAATTTCTAATGGATACCTAGTAATTTTAAGCTTTTCATGAACGAACTACAATAGTATTTTCACCTCTTCCGACGGGAATTTACAAGCGCCCTTTTGCGCTGAATCCCTCTTACGTTCAGCAGAATTTAGCAGTACCTTCTGATTACCATGAGCTATAAACGCTTTTATTATTATTATTATTATTATTATTATTATTATTTGCAAATATTTTTATGGCTTAGAGCTGCATTAAAAGCTCAAAGTTTTCTTCATTTGGTCTCTTTTTTTCGGGAGATCTTCAGAAAAAAAATACGCAACAATATTAAACTTTAAAATGTAGTCGATATTTGCAGGATTTTAGTAGAATCCATATTTGGAGTTTCAAGCCACTGCCTAAACTTATTCATAGTTTTCAACGTCTGTTAGTTTGAATGTACCTTCCATTAGCCTCTACGCTGATTGGCTTTTCATCATATTTTCACTGTCTTTTTTATGAGTGAAATTTTTTGTTCGATACTTTGAGTCTCCTTTATCAGCGCGTTGTTGAGGGATAATATTATTTAGTACATTATTAGATTAGAAGTTCTTTGAGGCTGTATGATATAAAGTAGTTTTAAACAGCATCCAGCTTACCAGCGGCCAAGCAATAAAATCACTGAACGCTGGCGGTTCTTCCCAAAAAATCCCAGCAAATGGGTTGTTTAAATCCCAGCAAATGGGTTGGCTGCTTGGTAGGTTTCATGGTTTTCAGTACGTATAACGTAAATATGAGCTAGTTTCTCCTAGAAAGTCCCCTACGAAGGCATCCTTTTCGTTACGCAGATAGCCCTTTCGTGCTTTGCCGTAATCCAAATATTTCTCTTCTCAAGTTATAACGAAAAATGTTACCATTTCATAACTGAGGAAAATGATTATTGAATATTTCTGTCTCGAAGTGTAATATTTTAGACAATTAACTTTATGAGAGCTGTGAAATTTGAAGCTCTTTGTAATCCGAGCGCCTCATGAAAACGCCTATGTAACATATTACGTCCAGCGTTGAAAGAATGTAAATTACACCCAATTCTGCCATTAGCATGAGCATTTTTTTTATTACCATTATAAGGATTGGGCTTCGGTATTTCTACCATGGAAACGGTTTGTGATAAGCTCCTTTCTATGGTAAACAGAAATATTTGCTCAAGAACAAGTTTTTTCTGATGAAGGAAGAAAAAAAGTTTCTTCTGATGAGAAAGCATTAATTTTCTTTGCTTTTTCTTCTCCCCTCCCTCTTCCTAACGTCCTAATACACTTGAAGAAAAGGGCGGGAAAATGTTGAGTAGAATATGCAGAACACTGCTCATTTCTCTTTATGACCTTGAGAATGAATGATACGAGAGCGTTATGTATCGGAACTGCCTGTTTGCAAAGCAGCTCTAAGCTTCTACTCCACGATAAATATTGAAATGAGCTGATTACGAGAATATGCTTACAAATTTCGGAGCAAATTATTTCCGTTAGCTTGTAAAAACCTCTATCATACGAATACTCCAACTATAGGAAATCACCCAATGAAGAACGTAGTAACTGACACCTGATAGAGTAGCGTAAATAAAGGTACAATAAAGTTAGGGCCAGTGTTACGGTTTTCACCACTCCTTGCCTTTAAAATTTTGCTTTCCCTAAAGCCTGCCGCGCCGGTGGCCGTATTGACGTTTTGCCAGCCTTGATGCAGTACTTTCGTATAAAGGTCCGAAGTTATAGCGGTTTCTTGGATATTCTGATGAACTAGATTTACGCAGCTAAACTTTAAATTATATGTATATAGAATAGTAACGTGCTTTTTGCCTTTTAAAAAACATGTATATAGACAGGGCGGGCTTGGAACTGCACCAAAAAAGGGAAAAAATCTCTTGATCAAATCCTGACAAAAAATCTTGCAAACAATTAAATTCGAAAAAGAAAAGCGTAATTCAGAGATGGAGTTCTGGCGTCCGGCAAACTGAATTGTGACTGTTTCCGTGTCCCACGGCACTCCCAAATCATTCATTAATTTTTAAAAAGCAGTAAACGTACCTTATTTCTTAAGATGAAATACTTTCAAAAATTCCACAGCCCCCCCTCCCAATCATTAATCAATTTTTTTTAATATCTTGCGTCTTATGATGAAGGACTGCCAAAATTTCCACGGGGCCCTCAAGCATTAATTAATTTTTAAAAAGTAGTAAACATACCTTGTGCCTTAAAGATTAAGGACTTCCAAAAATTCACTAAATCATAAATTAATTTTAAAAAATAGTAAACATATGTGTACCTTAAGATGAGAAATAAAGTTCCATAGAATCCCACAATAGTTAATTAATTAAAAAAATAATAAACATACCTTGCATCTTAAGATAAGGGACCTTCAAAAGCAGAGATAAAGTGTGCCTCACACTTCGTAATTCCGCCACTAACCTTTTACTTTTACATTGCTAAGGAGGACTACTGGCCGGGAACAAGCCTTGCAGTATGATGTCTGCCCTGCAGAAGCCAAAATGGCATTTATTGAGTAAAAAAAAAATTTTTTTTTAATTACAGAGTCACATCTAGATAAGGGAGACAAAGGACTATCTTGGATACATATGACATTCTTGATTGCAACACACTTATTGGTATACAATACAGCAAATAGATAGAATATATACAATTAAGAAGATATACCGAATTAACAATATTCAAAACTGATAAGGAAAATTAAAAACTGCTTAGCTACACAAAGCAAATATGATGAAATGTAACCCAAAACAAAACACTGTTTGGAAACATCCCAGTGAAAAGTATAAAAATATTGCAGTAATTACAAAGCACTATAGCCAATTAAAACACTTAATGGAATACTGTACAACACACTGATGTATAGCAAAAGCTACAAATAGAACACAAAAAAAAAACAATGCGCTTATCAGTAAATTAGACAAATCTTGTATATAATACTGAAATGTAACACTAAATCTAATCATCAGAACACTAAACAATACATACCCTTTTCGGGAACAATGACAGTGAAAAATTGTAAGATGGGATAACATTTTGCGGCATAATTAGGATGCTGAGTCAAATTCAAAGCATAGCATCTAACAATATACTTACAGAGCTCTAAAGCCAAGGAGCTCTGCTTTCAAAAATGCTGTTAGACATCGCACGCACTTACTATTATGCAACAGTAACCTAACTATTGTACCATACGCTATTAGAGAACAAACTATACAACACACTCAACGGCATTCTGTACATACACTGATAT
Source organism: Stegodyphus mimosarum (assembly GCA_000611955.2). Lineage (NCBI taxonomy): Eukaryota > Metazoa > Arthropoda > Arachnida > Araneae > Eresidae > Stegodyphus > Stegodyphus mimosarum. The sequence goes on from KK119997.1 coordinate 61,609, forward strand.
AACATATCAAATACTACAATAAAACATTCAATATACAATGTGCTAATCGGAAAAGATGACTCTGCGGCTACAAATACTTGTTGGAAACTGTTACATTAAAGGTGAAAATTTGTACTCAATAATAGATACTGAAACAAAGCATTTATATCTCATGGTACTCGCCGAAAAGTTCTACGTATATATTTACTATTATACAGCGAACTTACTTGAATACAGTATACAACGCAGTTGCTACTTAACAGTACAACACACTGAGGCAATATGTCAATTAAAACACCCAAAATACAACACACTTATTTGAAACACACAATTTGGGTAAAACACAGTAAAATTCAAGACTAACAATGGAAAGAGATAAAAAAAGAATTTGGCTTGGCTACACCAAATGAATTTGCTGAAATACCTTAAAAACTATGCACTTTATGGAAACATCACAGTGAAAATTATATACATAATATGTTGCGATAATTACATAGCTCTACAACAAGGAGTTCTGCTTTCGAGCCCGCAGTTATACATCACACTGACTTACAATCATACAACTGTACACTTACTATTATTCCCCATATTACTAAAAAAACATATTATGCAACACATTACTAGAATACTGAACAACACACTGACGTAGTATATAGCTAATACTACAAATAAAACACACCATATACAATGCGCGTAATAGAAAAGTAGACAATTCTGTACATGACGCTGAATTGTAACACTAAAGCTAATCAAAAGGACAACAGACATTGGAAACAATCGCAGTGAAAATTAGAAATATATTATATTGAAGCAGAGCTAGGATGCTGAGTCAATTCAAAGCATTAAATCCAACAATACATTTCAATACATATTTACGCCACTAACCTAGCCTAAGTTCTACAACCAAGCATGCCTGGTTCAAGACTATTATTATACATTACACTTACTTATCAATATACAACATTAAACTAACTATTGTCCCCACAATAATAGAAAACAAGTTATGCAACACCCTTAATGGAAGCCTGTACATACACTGAAATAAGATGACGAATACTATAATATAACAATCAATATATAATGTGCTTATCAAAAAGGTGGCTCTGTGACTACGAATACTTGTTAGAAACTGTTACATTTTACACACTACTAGAAACTGAAACAAAAACCATTTGCACCCAATATTTCGTGGTACTAGCCGAAGAGCTCTACATATGTATTTACTATTATACAGCAAACTTACTTGAAAGCATAACATAACGCACTTACTACTTTACAATTCAACACACTGAGACAGTATGTCAATTGAAACACACAAAATACAATACTCAAATTAGGTAAACACAATAAAATTTAAAGATTAATAATGAATAGAAGTGACACTGAAGTACAAATAGACGGACATTGATTGTGATCTGCTTCTAGGAGGCAAGATGTTTCAGCAAAGTTATTCATGTTCTGCACTAAACATGGCTATCATGCATATAACATAAGTACAATGACATGCCGTTAGAGTGTCTGAAATTGTCCTAGTTTGAGTGGTTTATTATACATGATTACTGTATATAGTAAAATACTAATTTTGTATAGTAAGAATTGGAAAGGCTACTTATCTTATGTAGTTGTTGGTTTCGAATTTCCTGCTGTACCTGCTGTTGACATCACTGCTGTTCAACAGAATTCACAAGCACAAATGTCCATTTCTCGATGAATCTGATTAAATGTCAGCTTACTTCCCTTGAGGGTGGCTGCCCACCCGGACCAGTGTGCTTCATGGTTTTGTTTTTTTAAATGAAATGTTGTCGTGAGTGGTATTCAAAAGCAAAGTGATCTGGATCACCTAGTGTTCCACATCTACAACTGTCTGAAGTAACTAAGCTGAAGCGCTGTAATGTAAGTAGCTTGGAAATGGTCAGTGTCTAGTAAAGAAGTATGTAAGTTAAGCACTACTGGTGACCAGATTCAGACCAACTTTGAGGAAGAAAGGATAGGTTCTGCGGCCTGTGGTGAAATTGTTTCATCTCTGTTGCCGAATTTCTAACATTTTGAGTTTAGTAATCTTTTTTAAATAGAAAACAGGTGCTTTGAGGGCTGTTTCAGGCATATTCGAGTGGTTAGCTGCTAGCTTGACAAGCCTATCTGCCTCTTCGTTTCCAGCAATGCCTACATGTGCTGTAACCCAGCTGAGGTGCAGTCGTTGAGGCTCAGGGATCTGAAGCAGAGTATCCCTAATAATGTGGACAGAATTTGCTTTGCTGTTGAGTTCTTTTATGGCCTGTAAGCTCGATGCTGAATCACTCAGTATTCTGACTGGTCCTGTTAGATTTTGCTTAATATAATCTAATGCTGCCTTAATTGTTACAAGTTCCGCCTGAAATACGGTATTGTATTCTGAGAGCCTCTGTGACCAGGCGTAGCTGATAGTATTATCTCGCATGACGCAGAAGCCGTTACCTGTGCCAAGCTCCGTTTTAGAACCATCCGTATAAAGACAAATTTCATGCCTAGCTGGAATTAAGGGCTCTATGGTGACTTTATCATCATAATCTATGTTCGCCGGATGTCCTAGGGAACGAGAGGAACGATCCTCGTAATCACAAGCTCGATAGTGGGTGCCCCACAATACAAAATCTTCCTTTATGCGTAGGATTCGTGCTTGTAATCCGCCACTGACCATTATCGAAGTCCTAAGCAGGAAGTAAAATTATCGTTACAAATCTTCAAATTTTACCATTCAGCCGACATAAAAACAAAAAGCCACTTCCTAAACTTATCAACAAAAAAATTCTTTTGCGTCCCCTTGGTATCCCGAGGAAATTTTTTCAATGAAGAATTCACAAAAGCTGTCATTATTTAAAAAGCTGTCATTTGAAAGCCTTAACATCCCTCCTCTTCATTTTTTTCTTGATGCGTTGTAAATCGGAGTAGAGACAGAAATTATCCGCATAGAAGCTTAAGAGTTCCAGTTACTCCACTGGCCTGAAAGTTGGTACATACGTTGTAAAGTAAGTTAAAAACTCGGTGTTCTTCATTCATATTTAATTGTTGTGCCGCACACAGGGCTTCGAACCGGAACTGAACCGAAAACCGAAAACCGGAAAAAACCGTTATTTTGGTCGGAACGAAAACGGAACTGAACCGAAAAAAAATATCGGTTTATTTCGGTTCGATATATCTTTCAGTCATTTTGTTACTGTTACCAACTTATCAATATTTTCTAATTTAACGTCAACTTTATAATTATCATTACATGTATACTGCTTCTCGATTTCCTATTTTGATATTCACTAGTATTTTTCTGTTTCAGTTTCGCATGAAACTACTTGTAGAAGACATATTTAATTCAGTTGATTAAACTAGAAGTATAGATGATTTTTTAAGAAAAATATCGAGTTATATTTTATTTTTCACATCTCAGCATGCGATCATCCACGGATGTTTGTATAGACTGTTTAGATAGACAAACCAGCTGCTCAGTAGGAAGTATGTGATGTACGCGTACTAATACGTGTCTTTGTCTAATTGGTCAGGAGACGTAAAAAGGCTAGTGACAGTCGGTATTAATTCCTGGAGACTAACTACAATGGTCAACTAGAAGTATTTAGTCAAGTAAAGAATAAATAAAAAATAGCGTGTAACTCTCAACCGGCTCTCTATTCTTTTGTTTTGCGCTCCAAACTCAGTTGCGCCCCTGACGGCCACCTTTTTCGCCAAGTCCTCATACGGCTCTGTCTTCTGATGTTGAATTACTGATAACGTAAGTACCAGTGTATTGATTTTTAAAATCTATTTGTTCTGTATACTAATAGCACATTTTCTCAGACTATATTTTAAAATTTGTCTATGATTTGTTCGATATTGTCTTTAGGGTGAATATTTAGTTACATTTCAAATTGAAATAGAATTTATGATTATATGCTTCAAATTCATGTTTTCATTTCAATAAATGCAAAATTCTTCATGAGCATATCAGTGGAACTTTTTAAAACCAATTACTGGGTACTCGGCCGAGTAGTAAATGACCGAGTACTCGGTACAGCACTAATTATTACTTAATTTATATTTGAGGGGCAGACCCTATTCTATAGCTATAATTTAATAACTGTATATTTTTAAAAATTTATTTGATCTATTTTTTTTTTTTTCCTTTTCGTTTTTAGAATGGGGAGAAATAAGACAAATACTAGCAGGGATTTTTTCACATATCACAAAACAGAGAATAAGAGGATTTGTAATATATGCGACACTTCTATGATTGGAAATCATGCTGCCAATTTAGAACGACATTTAAAAAGACATCATAGTAATGAATTTAAAACTGTACAACAAAAAAAGAAAATTAAGTTGAACATAAGAGATGAAACTACTCCAAGTACCAGCGGATCCAGCGGTTCACAAGAAACTTTGGATAAATACATGAAATCAGAATTTTTGAAAGTAAAATTAAACAAGGAAATAGTCCTTAAAACATGTATTGAACTTATTACTGTTAATGGCTGTTCATTTGAAATGTTAGAATATTCAGGATTCAAAAAGATTTTGAACCCAATTGTTAATGCAATAGGTAATCATTTTTCAGTAAATTCTGAAAATATTAAATTATTAATACCAGAGACAGCTGTTAAAATTGTCTCTGAAATAAGTACAGCACTCGAAAAAAAAGTAATTTCCTTAAAAATTGACATAGCTACCAGATTAAATAGATCAATTTTGGGAATCAATGCTCAGTTGATAATAGGCGGAAGAATAAATTTGTTTACTTTGGGAATGACAGAGTTGAAAGATAAACATACTGGAATTTATATTAAAAATATGGTTGAAAAAGTACTAGAAAAATATAATATCGATATTCAGCAAATTTATTCAATTACTACGGACAATGGAGCTAATATGATTTCATTTGTCAACTTATTAGGATCCGAAATTGAAGACGAAGTTATCGAAATGGAAAATGAAAATTTCGAAACTAGGGATCACTTTGAAGATGGAGTATTTTTTGATCACAACTTTTCTTTTAATAAACTAATCGGAATAAGATGTGCTGCACATACATTGTAACTAGCAATTAAAGACTCTATAAAAAACGCCGATTTCAATGAATTTATTTCTGATGCTAGGGGGTTGGTGAAAAAGTTGCGCGTTCCATCTCTTATGTTAAAATTTAAAGACGTTAATACTAAAAGACCAATTTTGGATTGTCCAACTAGATGGAATAGTACATATAATATGTTAAAATCTTTATTGGAATGCAAAGATTTTAGCTCATCTTTAGCGGAACATAATTTAGATTACTATTTTGCAGACAGTAAATGGGTGAAATTAAAATTAATTGTTGATACCCTACAACCCCTAACGGAAGCAACTTTGAAACTACAAAGTGAAGAATTAACTTTAAGCGATTTTTACGGAATTTGGACACATTGCAAAATAAAGTTACGAAATTTTAAAAATTTCTTTGCAGATATTTTATATAATCAGTTATCTGACAGGGAAGCATTGTTAATAGAAATTGATAGTTTAGTAGGAGCAGTTTATTTGGACCCGCGTTATCAAATTTTGCTTTCCACGTCACAAAAGGTACAGGCTGTGCAACATTTAAAGAATATTTGGAACAAATTACAATTTTTTGAAAAGTCCATTTCAATAGTAAACGAGGAAACAAAATCTTCTACTGAAAGCGATGAAAATGAAGACGATTTAGAGACTTTTTTAAAAAGTAAAGAATTGGCAATAATAAAAACACATAGAACCTCTATTTCTACCGAGATTGACATTGAATTCATTTTAAATAATTTTGACAATGTACGAAGGCTTGATATAAAGCATAATATTTTAGATTTCTGGGAAGAGAATAAAATTACATATCCGCACTTGTATAAGATTGCAATGGTGGTTTTGGCAGCTCCAGCTACACAAGTTAGTGTTGAAAGAGCGTTTTCAGGTTTGAAATTTATTCTCCGAGACAACAGAAGTAATCTCAGTGAAACCACGTTAGAAGATATATTAATAATTAGAGGCAATTTTCATATGTTAAATAAATAATATATTTTTTACATAATTATTGCAAGGCCAAGTGCACGATGTGAGAGTCAAACGACGAATGTGGGTAATCATGAACCTAGTTGTCAAATGCGATTTTGATAATGGATAACAATGCCAATGCTCGCCGTCCTCTGCTCACCGCTCTTATCGTACCTGCTGTTTGTATCAATTCACATAGTGTACCAATTAAAAAAAGAATAAAATCTTCTAAATTTTGATAGAATTACATTTTTTGTTTATGATAGAATTATATTTTTAGTACAAATAACAATATACATAAAATGAAATTATTCATTTGGAACTGAAACGAAAACAGTTATTTTTTGCGGAGCGAAAACCGGAACTGAACCGAAAACCGTTATTTTTGGCGGAGCGAAAACCGGAACTGAACCGATATTAATTTTTTAGTTGAACCGGAACGAAAACCGGAACAAAAAAAATTACGGTTCGAAGCCCTGGCCGCACAGATGGTATACTAGTTAGGAGACTCGACTAAGATACCGAAGGGCCCGGAGAAGGCATTGTTTTAACTGTTCTTTCCTTCATTAGGAGATAATGCTGGCCGCCTGTTATGTTCCTCCACAGTAAAATGGCTGCCACGTCAGGCCATAGGAGAGGTCAATGTTGAAAAAAGACAAAATAGTGCCCGCCGTTCAAAAAAAAAATAAATTAATTGTTGCTGAGTTAAATTCAGAAGGGCTTCCATTACTTATAAATTACCAAGTGCGTTACATCCAAGTGAACAATAAACAAATTTAAAAGGATTAGACATAAATTGTTGTTGTATTAATTCTCTTGGTTTGATATAGCTGGACCAAGTTCAATTACCCACTCAGTACATCCATTATGTTAAAAAGCATAATGGATATGGTACATATGCCACAACTTGCGGTCACGTTTGAGTATTTAAGGATTCTGAATCTTTCAGTTCTGAATCTAAAGACGTTTAAATTGATAAAATAGCTCAGCCCCCTACTCAAGATATGGACAAAAACATCTTCAAACTCTCCAAACGAGGCTCGGTGAAAATTTTTAATTGCAAATTTAGCGACGTTTGCCGATTTTAGCCAACAGGGCGATTTTTTGGAAGTTTCAGGAAAACGTATTTTTGAAGTCCTAGAATCGATTTTCCCGAAGCTTCGTCGACGGTGAAGTGGCAGACGAACTCGCAAAACAAACGTCAGTTCTGACTTCTTTGTCCTGCATAACATTATCAGCATCTTATATGGAAAAAAAAAAAAACTAAGCATTTCACAGACATCTTTAAGAGGGTAGGAAAGATGGAATTCGGACTTGACTGTCAGAGAACTTTTTGGTTTATTCTCAAAGTTTCCATCAGTCAAAGAAGCCTGCTCATACATAGTATCTTGCATCTGCAAGTGCCAACACTGAGCATTGGGAAGCGAGCGTGGATGGAGAAAACTAGCACAAATATAGCAGCGATTAGAAAAGTAATCACAGCTGTTACCTAATCTGCATCACTTATTGATACAGAGGTCACCGAACGTAGCTGCAAATGACTAATGCATCTAGTTCTACATGATTCTGTACTTATATTCTGTTTGATTATAATGCGAACTTACTATGGATATCTTATCTGCATATACATTCAAAATTGATATTGCATATTTATGTAAACAGCTTAGCACTTTTTTTTGGTATTGTATATAGTTTTTCCTCCCTTACTGTTCATTCTTTCACCATATAATATACTTGTATTCTGTAGCAACTACTCTTCAGTGTTATTTCACACAGTTGTATGCCGACATCTATGAACATCTGCATTGTTTTTACCTTTCCCGTGACATCCTTCAAATTTCCGATGTTCCTGTCTCTTATATTGCGTCTATGGTTATCGGCCAGAGTGTTCATCTTGTTACGAATTTTGTACATAAGCAGGAAATTTTAATGAAATTTGGTGAAACTGCAGTTTTTTTAACCCAAAGGAGCAATTTGCCTAGAAGGGCTATTTAATTTCGTTTTGTCATTTTGCGTCGATTCACTATAAACGGCGAATCACTTTTGAAATTGTTGCCACCAAATATTGCAGCCCTGTATTACATTTAAAGAAATTAAATAATGAAGAATCTGCATGAATGTATGTATGTTTCTCTCACTGTGATAAAACAACGGCACCTAGAGCCATCAAAATTTAAATAACGTAATCTTCCACCGAATATGGGCATCTGGAAGCCCTAATTTGGAATTTGAAATTTGTTTAATTATCGATTTCCTATTTTGTAACACTTTAGCGAATTTTTGATTAACAAACACAAAGATTTCAAACCAGGCAATGGCAATACTGTACGGAAAAAAAAAGAAAAAAAATTATCTCCAGCTCGCGAAACTGTGTATCGGAAATTCTAAAGATAAGCTCATTTTAAAATTATTTGGGATATTGCTGTTGAACTGAATTTTACAGTTTAAGTGCGAAGAACTTGATATTTAATAAATAAAGGTAACCCACAAAATGTTAAAAAAACGACCCTTCGGGCGTAATGTAATGTAAAATCTGAATTTTTGTTGGTGTTGTTGTTATTGTAACATGAAAATCTTAAGAAGCGGAACGGTGGCGGAAAAGTAAGAATACAGGGGTAAATCTGTTTACCATTGAGTAAATGGCTATCTCGCCAATTTGGCGAGATACCACCAGTCTAGCGATATTTTTGGTGCTTAATTTTTGTCGCCAAATTCGGCGGAAACTCGCCAAACTTGGCGACATTTTGATTCGAACTCTGTGTAATTGTAATAGGTACTGATATTCAATAACTTTAATTGATCCTATATGTAACAGTAACCTACCTGGCTTTCATATCCTACCATTACTTTCCAGAAGTGGAAGAAGGTTCTAGAGATTTCTCGACAGACGGGGGGAAAGCTACGTAAGACAGAAGAGAGCATCTTTATCTCAGCTGTGTAATTCAGCGTGAGTTCGGAGTATTGAAAGATCTCCGTAGTAGCTTTGACTTTTTAGATGCGCTTTACATTACGATGCGCTTTGTATTCACTTTCTTAGTAGTTTGAAGTGTAACTACAGATTGTGCTTGGTGATAATGAGGAGAAATGTACGAATATTTTTGTGAAAAGTTCCAGAATTGTGAAGTGCTTCTTTTCGTAAAACAAATTTCATCAAGCTATCATTAGTTCTGTGTGTATTCAATTTATTACGAACTCGCAGGCACTGAATAATCCAGATTTCCTCCACTGGTTAGGTAAGTTGTTTGCTTGCTTAGTTAGCAGGAAAACGGCCCTTCCTGGCAATGCACTGAAACTTCTAGAAGCCTTCAAATAGGCTAAATACGACTCCAAGAGCCAGGAGGAGTCATTTCTTATGACATAGTATGTTAACTAAAGTATGTAACTTAGGTCTCGCAGACTGCTGTGCGAAGAAAGTTAGCTGAATTACACTTTCAAGTTTACTCTGAAAGTGATAGTGGGAACTTACTATATTGCTCATGTGCTAAGAACGATTTATCTAATACCCGCATTCTCTTCGAGATGTTACAGCTATATACTGTGCTGTAGAATTTTACTGGTTACAATAAAATCGTTAATTTTTTCCTGCTCGTCTGGATGGTTATTTATTAAAACATCCATGAACCTAAACCTCGTAGCACTAATTACCTTATTACCTCGCATATTTTTCTCCTTTTTTTAAACTAATTTTATCATTCGAAAATAGAAAGGGGAAATTATGCTGGTTCCAAAGAAGGCGGTTGCAATACCAACATAATACAGTAGTCATGGATAAAACACTGATAACTATAATAATATTGTTACGAATTTCAAATTTATTTGGCTATTTATTTAGAATTGTAATTAGATTTGCTTCATGTTGCCTTAGCAACGCAGACGATTTTTGAAGAGAAAGCTACGTCAAAAAAAAATATATAACAATAAAAATAAAAGAGCGCGTGCATTTAATGCTTAATAAATAAATATCTCGTAATTACTGTTGCCATCCAGAAAAATCTAGAAAAATCGAGATTGTTCTACTGATAATTAAAAAAAAAAGCTTATAAAAGCTGAGGTGAAACAGCTCATCTCAGTTAGTTGTTGTTTGTTGTTGCTGTTATACTTGTAGCTGTAAAAAGCGACTGCTGTTTGTTTACTTAATGCTGTATTGATTGTAGCGATTTCGCTGTGAGATAGAACTATTTTATCTGTTTTGAATTGAGTTTTTGCTAAACATTTGAGATATTGTGATATTGTGCGAAGATATGTGAAGAAATAGGTAAAAGTTTACAATTGGGTGCCCCTTGCTTTTTTGGCGATTTTTTTGACGCCAATATCGGCGCCATGGTAAAAGCTTAGAATACTTTGCGTAAACAAAATTGCGAAGGCGGAGCTAAGTGACGCCCAAAAATGGGTGGGACTAAGCTTGTGACGTCACAATGTATTCTCTATAGATATAGAAATACGAAATACGTATAATAAATTGCTTTTATTTC
>KK119997.1:78918-94883 GCA_000611955.2 Stegodyphus mimosarum
TGAAAACACTTTTCTTAAATCTTGTAAGTGTTGTTCTAGATTACTACTCGTAATTATAATATCGTCTAAATATATGAACGTGCTTTTACCAAGGACTGGTCTTAAGACGATGTCCATACATCTTTGGAACGTTGCCGGCGCGCCGGATAAACAAAAAGGCATTCTAAGAAATGCGTACGTGCCAGACTTAGTTATGAACGCGGTTTTGTGTACGTCTTCGGGTTTTACTCCAATTTGAAAATAGCCACTCGTAAGATCTAACGTAGTCATGTATTTTGTAGACGAAATATTTCGAATTATTTCTTCAATTATCGGCAACAGATATACAGGATATTTTGTAACTGAATTTAACTTGCGATAATCTATAGCAAAACGCCACCGCTTCGGGTGCGTAATCGGATAATCATTATTTTTCCTACACACGACAACGGGGCTAGCGTAACTGCTTTAAATACGCGTGATGATTTTATTCTTTAACATCTTTTTAATATGACATTCAATTATTTCTTCCTTTACTTCACCATATGTATATGGCTTTTGCCTAACTGGCTGAGCCTCCCCCGTGTCAATGTCGTGGTTCACAACCAGTGTGAAACCCGGTACATCACTAAATAAATTCGAAAATTCACTTACTAGTCCCTGGATTTTTTCCTTTTCGTCTGCTGGTAAATGTTGCAAGTCCAGCTGCGGGGGCTTATCATTCTTGATTTCTATTGCTTTCATATTTAACGTCAACTCACCCCCTTTGAAATCAATTTTTGCTTCTGCCAAACTAAAAAAGTCCACACCTAGAATAATACATGTTTGCAGGTTTCGCACAATATAAAATAGAAGTTTTACCTTCTGGTCGTTGATACGCACGAACAACGGTATTTTGCCTAAACAGCTGCACTTCTCCCCTTGGGCCGCTATGACATCCGTGTCTCTTACACTAAAAGTTCTGTAACGCCGAAAGTGCTTTTTGAAGAATCTTTCCGATATAAAGCTGATTTGGGCTCCTGTATCCAAGAGGGCCGTCGCCGGTATGTTGTTAATTAGAACTTCAATCTTCGGTAAACTCAAATTCTTTACGACCACGGTGTTTAAATTGATTTTGGAAGGGTTTTGCGCTGCTTCGGACTTCTTCACCTTCCTCGAAGAAATCCATCTTAGTTTAAATTCTTTTTATTCTGGTTGCCCTCGGAATCTTTGCTTATTCTTCTATTGAATTCCCTTCGTTCGCCGCTCGATTTAGGAGACACATCTTTCTTCGGCCATTGCTTCGCCTTATTCCCGTAACTTTGATTTTGCTTCTGCTGGGGTCTTGGCGAACTCCACTGACTTCTTCATTCAAATTGGCGTCGTCGCTCGTTGTCGGCTGTTCTTCGGCTTTCAAATTGTACTGCGAGCTCAAATAATCTGTCTAGCGTCGTTGGGTTTCTTAGTTCGATGAAATCTTGAACTTGAGGCACTAGCCTAGGAAGTATAATTTGAATAATTTCAGGATCCGGGCGACTTCCATACAACAGCTTGAAAACTTGAATTTTTTTCAAAATAAAATTAGACAAATCTTCTATTTTTTCTTGACATCGACTAAAGAGTTCCGCTTCCAGTCTGGCTCGGTCTCGTACTACAGGAAATGCTTTCACGAAGGAATTTTTGAAATTTTCATACGTATATGTGGGGCTTCCTTGTTCCCCCAAGAGATTCTTTCCAATGCACTTGAACCAACTTAGCGCTTGGTCCTTCAAAGCGCTGGTAGCAAGAGCGACTTTCTGAAATTCGTGAACTGGATATAGCATGAAGTGGGAGTCTAGCTTTTCCAGGAAATTAATTACGGCTGTCTTGCCGTCAAAACTTGCAGCTGGCTTCATGGCTACTCGCATGGTTTGTACGATGTAGCCAAATTCTTCTAAGCCAGGAGGTGCTATCTCAGGATTCTGGACAGGTACAGCAGGTATCTCAGGTTCGTCTTCTTGTCGTTGAGGCCATCCTCTTCTTTTTGTTCGGGCGCCACTGTCAGGACTAAATGTTCTGTGCATGTTCTTTGGAAACATTTTGAAGTAACTCCTTCTAAACTAAAGTCCTGCTCTGGAACAGTGAGCTGAAAAAAATTAGCTTTGTTCTGGTGTAGATACTGTGCTGGAGAATAACTGCACGTGAAAGGGATTTAAAATCCTCTTTTATTAAATCACTATTATTTACACACTTCCCAACTCGGGAGGGATACAGAAAGTAAAAGACCACACTTGGGCCTAACTTAACAAATTAAATAAATTTAAATAAATATCTAAACCTAAATAGAAATTAAATTAAACTTTGCTCGCAGTGCAATTCGCGGAGTTTGGCCTTTAACTAACTGGTGCGTAGCAAGAAATACTAATACTAGCGCACTTCAATTTATTTCAATATGCAACCACGTAATAAGCACTATGGCTTATAATTTTAATTGCTAGCTGGTCAGGCGAACGTCGAGCAGACTGACCGTGATCTGAGACTAAAGCTCTCTCACACTAAGAGGTTTCTATCTCTGGTTTAAATAGTACTTCGCTGTACTCCAAAATTAGCATAAGCTGAAAACGCGCGCTTCTTCTGACGGGAAGTTGAAACAGAGAAGAGATAGAAAGATTTAAATTAAAATAAAACTTGGTTAGTTTAATTAAAACCTTACAGATTCATACCTAAAAATGATTTGAATTCGCCTAAATATGTTGGTATCTGTACTGATGGAGCTCGTTGCACGTTTGTCTGCTATTGAGGATACAAACCCCTATTCAAAGCAAATTATCAAATGGCTCTGTGGATCCATTGCATTATTCATACAGAATCGGTTGTGTCAAAGCATCTGGATCCTAAACTGTGTCGAGTGTTATAATGTGTGGTGAATGAGGAAAAATTTTATAACATCTCGTCCATTGAAAGCAAGGAATTTAAAAAAAAACTGTCTAAAGTTATGGAAGCCTAAACACTCGTCGTTTTTGTACTGCGCATGATGGTTAAATCGTGAAAATGTTTTAGTATGCACCTTCGAACTGCGACAAGAAATTTTTACCTTCCGTTTAGAGGAAGGATAGAAAGACGCAAAAGGTTGTGTTGATGCCAACGTTTCAAAGGCTCCTTTAAATTTTAATAAATCGTTTTAAGAGCAGGATTGATTTGAGCGGTATTTTCTAATGCTAGAATGTATACAGAAGTTGATGCTTTATTAATGCCATGTCATTCTTTTATGTTAAAATGTATTTTTCCTGAATATTCTAGAAATATAGGTGCAATTTTTAAATACACAAAATTAATTTTTTTAAACTTTTCGCGAGTAATACCGAATTTCGTTTTTAAAACTTTTTAACGAATCATCGGTAAGTAATACCGATGACTTTGCATTCCTTCCTTTAAAAAATCAAGTTAATGATTATATTTACAATTAAAGAGGGAAATCAGTGTTACTTTAAAACTTGTAAATGTTCACTAATATTTTACTAAAATTACTTTAAATGTCTAGCATTTAATGCATTCTTCTGGTACCTACATTTTCATTCGAAAATTTGATTGACGTTATGAAACGCGAAGCTTGACTCACCTACTACAAAATATGACAGTGCTTTTAATTTCAAATTTTGCAATTTTTATTGTTATTTTCACCTCGCCTCAAGTGGTTAATCAATTTAATTTGAATAAGTTTAACGTAGTGCAGCAAAGATTGTGTCTAATTTAATAGGCCCTGCAAGCAAATCATGTGTTTTTATAAGGCATTTTTCCTAAAAATGTAATTATTGATTTTTGCATATTCGTTTCTCTATATATGGTGAAATATTTTTTTATATCGTCTCCATATATATGGTGATAATAAACTATTGAAAAACCTGTTTGTGCGACCGAATTCAGAAGCCTTTGATTTAGGCTATTTTTGCATGAGCTATATTGCCATGGGCAGGTATGACGCGGTCTGTTTGTTCGGGACCTGTTTTCTTCGGACATTTTGTCTTGAGCTGTGTAGAAATAAGCCGTCCAGAAGAATACTGGGATAAGAGTACTGACGATGTGTTCGAAATAACCCAAAGAGGTTAGAATATGACGATAATTTTACGGTGTGCCTTAATATCCTAAGATTAAGTGAAACAAAATTGACTTACGTATAGTACCAAAATATGCTGAACACTCATTTTATCTGTGAAACCCCAATTTTATTTCAATACTACAACTGCAGTAGATATATTGACAACTATATGGTTGTAAGGAATTATAGCCTCAGTCACAATCACTTTCCCAAATCCATTCACTAGCTACACAAATAATAGGGAAATGCGAATCTTGACACATCACTAATTTAGTTCATTCTTTTAGACGTCATGCTAGCAAGAGAATAAGGACATGATGAGAGCGAAACATATCCAGGTATTTTCAGTGTCTATTACTTCTCTTTCGTAGTTATGAAGGATAAAAGTTATTTGAAGAAACACGATGACATATTCGTCGAAATGACGTGACAGCATAGCACTTGCAGAAACCTTCTCATCGAAAGGAAACTTAGAAATATCGCAACATATGGTCATTAATTTTGACTGGCATGCTAGCAGGAAACCATAGGAAGAGATCATGAAGAGGAAATGTCCGGCTATTTTAACAGTATTGTCATACTCGTTCAGAAGTAAGAAAAAATATTTAAAGAAAGAATCACGGGAAGAAAAAAATAACTTCTTTTGGAGGCCTCATTCTCGCTTCCTTGGAACACGCTTGGAAGTGAAGCGACGGGGAAAAGAGAGCGAGTGCCGTTCAAACCGATCTATTTATAATCTCTTTACAGAAAGATTGTTGCCACCGAAAATGAAGTTGGAGTGAATAAAAAGTGAAAGCTTGACATCATAGGTCGTTTATCATATCTCAAAGTGGGTAGAAAGTTAGTGCCTCCCCGAAGGGTATTCGCGAAAATTGTTGGAGATATGTTTGGAAATAAATTAATACTAAATTTCGGAGAGCAAATGTAAGTATATTTCCGATAATGGTCTACATTTGGTAAAACAAATTTCCGAGGAAATCGAGGTTGGTCTTATCATGTAGTATTTTAAGAAGATCTCCTCTCGACTACAGTCAAATATTAAAGAGCGGGTAGATTGGAATAGCTAGAGTTATTCACAATTAAAGAGCAAATTATCATCAATGGTGGACGGAGTAGTTACATTTAAGTATATAGAAAGGGGAACGCAAAAGGAAGCTGCTCAGCGAAGTAAAGGAAGTAAGACTCCGGTATTGGAAATAATGTAAAAAATAAAAGTTACAGACGAGACCAATAGACGTCTAAAAGAGACCGTAAAGATCAAAGAAGATAACAAATTTTCAAACACAGCGGCAAAATATTAATCATGTCACACCCACTCTAGGATAAGCTGAAAGGTCAATCTCCTTGAAGAAGAAGGACAACGAAATGCGAAAGGCTCAGGAAACAATGCCAGGAATGAACGCAACGTTATTGAAACAAGTAAGTTGCAACATCGTAATCTACGGGGAAAACGGGCGTTCAAAAATTAAGAAACGAGGTGAAAATTAAGAAGATTCTGCAACAATAAAAGGGACAAAGAGGTCAGTCGGAATAGTGGAAGCTGGCGGTCGCAACAATACTTTCCAAAAAATGGTATGCAAGGCGAGAAAACACTGATGGTCAGCGTAAATCGATGAGCATCAGAGACCGAGCACTAAGAAAAAAATGCCTTGGGATGAGCAGGGCGATCATCAATCGTGAAAAAGTCTTCACCATATCTTTGCCTACATAGAATGAATTTAAGGAGAAGAGCATGAGGGTTTATCACAAAATAAAACATGAGTTGAAGTTTGATTTGCTGGTAACATTATGTTGTGAACAGATGTACAAACTTGCCAGTTGTTTTCAATTTTCCTCAACAGAAGAATTAGCTCTTAACCATAGTAAGAAGTTCAATTTTCTAGTACGCTCATTTGCTTCCCAACAAATTATGATTACGTATTAAGCCTCTTTTTGTTGGATTAGTCAAAAGTTTTATATAGTCAGAAAGAGTTTATACCAATTAAAAAATAAAGCAACTAGTGAAGCCATTTCTGCATTACGTTTGTTAATGTTATATTGTAGTCTTAAACAAATAATCTACTTAAATTTATTAATTTAAGCTTCTTTTGTTTAAATCCCTCAAGTGGCAGAGTTTCAATATTTCATTCCTAAGCAGTTCAATTCTTTAAAATCAAGCTTTAATGAAAAGGTTGTTTAAAACCTTCTAGGCATCGTGTTATACATTCACAGAGTGAGCGAAATCTCGCTTAAAATTCTAGTAATATTAACTAATTATAACTTTGATTTACAGCTAATGGTCCAACAAATAAATTTGCTAAATTTTTACATTCAAAGTTTTTAAAAATGATACTCCTGGAAGTAAAGGCCTTTTATATAATATTTCTTCACCAAGTCCAATTATGTAGAATAAGAAAAATATATGTGACGAAAATTCGACAGCTTCATATATGTAGATCATAATTTTGTTTTCTTCCTTATATGTAGAAATATTCACGAGCAATATTTAAATTTCTCAAAAACATTCCCAAATAGTTTTCTTCAAAGTAACATAAAATTATATTAAAATTATAATATCAAAAATCATCCGAAATTCTTGACAAATATATTTTTTAAATATATATTTCGCTTCTTTTATGCGTAGGATTAAGTGAAATATTTTTTTACTTAACTTTAGAAAATATTAGTAAATTGGGTGAGAAACAATGAAAACCATATTCATAGGTTGTGTTTATTAAGTTAATTTAAATGTACATCCGAAAACAACGATTTTACTTATTTTTGCATTCTTATTCCTTTTGCTATCTATTTTAGTATAAGTTATAGCATTATAATTAAGATAGTAGTTTTCATTGAAAATTATTTACATTTTAGAAAACTATATTTAAATATTAAAACTGCACATTAATTCGCAATTTACTGAAAGAAAATATTTTGTGACTATAATTTTTGAATTTGAGGTACATTTCGCTTTGTTCAGATTAATAGAGACCCATCTTTTGCAAGCTTTACAAAAGCAGCATAAAAGTCATTTAAACTCTTAGACAAGGATCCAAAGCAATACCCAGCGAAAATGCCAGTGATATATAGATCAAGAAGTAGAGATACATTTCCATTTATTGCTTTAGGAATAGCATTATTTTTTCTGTTAAGAGAGTTAACGTAATACACATATTAATCATTTGAAAGATTTCTGTTACCTTTTGTTCTGGGTAGGTCAGTTTCAGATTGTTGCGAAGATTTTTCGCCAGAAAGATCCGTATTATTTTGTTCTTCATTCGCTTTTGATTGTCGTTCAGTGTATTCACTCGGAGCGCGTTTACACAGAAAACATCAAGAGGATTAGCTTTGACGTTCAGAACAGGTGTCCTGTGATTGCCAAATTAATTTCAATAGAACAGGTGCCTTGTGAATTCCAAATTAGTTTCAATAGAACGGGTGTCCTGTGATTTCCAAATTAGTTTCAATAGAAGTGATTCTTTGTCTCCCGTCTTGCATAATCCTTCTTCTTTGCGAACATTTGAAGCCATATTTCCATGTGTTTCTTGCTGCGATTTTTTAATTTGTTGTGTATTTCGTTATAGCTAGTTTCATTACTTGGATTTTTATCATATTCTTGACCGTTAATGACTTTATTGCCAGAATACGGTTATGCATCTAAAATTCCGTGAGCAATGTTTTCTCCCATTGTGGCTGTTTTGCTTCGAAAAGACTCTCTTCCACTATGTGGTGTAAAATGATAAGTGTCAGAGAAATCCTTTGCAGTGTGTTCTTATAGATACATGGACTAAATTTCTGTCATCTTGTTTGTTCACTTTTCCACTTATTGTGTTCATGCTCTTCTCACGTTTCTCAAGTGTATTAGGTTCTTTACTATTTTCAGCATTTATATCAGCAACTTCTTCTGATTCAATATAGCCAGATTCACCAAACGAATTGTTCCTAAATTCTTCATTGTTAGTAACATTGTCATCAAAATTAGGTACCTCACTTCATGTTTCGGAACATCCCTCTCATTTGTAAGAAATTGACTTGTGTAGAAGAGACAATTTCCACTCTGTCCACAGATCTATTAAGGTAACCGATCTCGTTCGAAGTGCGTTTTTAATAATGTTCGTTATATTTTTGAATTTATGTGATTTTTTAATGAATTGTACTCAAATATAGTTGCTGAAAAAGTGATAAAAAATCATTATTTTGAGAAATTTATGCAAAAAACTGAAAATTTGAAGTCAAAATTAATAAAAACAGCAACTATTACTGACAGGAAAATATTCATGATAAAAATCTATATTTGGCTTTATTTTATATATACTGCCTATTTTATATATACAACCAACGACAAAAATTTGAAAATATTGATTCACTAGCAATATATGGCCAAATGTGTCATTTAACCCCCCCAAAAAATTTTTAAATACATGTGCTATTGAAGGAAAAATACTCTAATTTAAATTCTATGAGGTTACTTTTTTAACTTCATGTCTACATTATGTTCAATAATGTATATAACATGTGCGCGAAATTTCAAATGATTCTATGATGAAATTTTAGAATTATCATGGTTGTCAAGAACATAAATCATAAAAAAAAGAATTAATCAAAAATCACGTTTAAAGTTTTGAGAGTTCTATTATATGACATTATACATAAATATTCACTTAAAATGCTCCTGCCTTATACATCGGCCCTTAATTGTTTCAAAAACAATAATTTTTTCCGTTTTCGAAGGGCTTTCATTTTTTTCCTATGAATTTTGGCGAAGCTTGATGAAGGCTTTCGAGAATCGTTAATTTCTTGTTACATCTAAATTCTCATACCCTTGGACTGTAGAATATCCAGAAGTCATTTTAAGTGACTCAAATATTTTAATAAGACCAGAAAATCCATCATTAAATAGAAACACTGATATTGGCACCAAAAATTAAACATTTTAACCCAGCAAATGTGTTTTAGCTAATAAATTGGAGCAGGAAAGTTGTACACCTAATAAAAATTCAAGAATAAAAACTTCTCTTTCATCACAAACAGAGATATAACACACTATATTTATTTATTAAAAAACAGCATAACTTGCATCGAAGGTTCAGTAAATCTCACTTCACATCTCAAACTCCTCTCACTTACTCATAAACAAACAGAAAAAGCGCCCTCTATCGGCATTACAGTTAATGTTATGGGGAATTTATCAACACTCCCCACCTGATAATTTTTACAAAATTATCACTATATCAGCATACAAAAAAATATAACAAATGTAAGAAAACTACTTACATATCAATATCAGATACATTACCTGATGCAAACATAAGCAGCAAAAAAAAAGAAAGCTATAAAATCAACAAACAATTAATAGCATAAAAATTCAAAAGTTACTCAAAAGGTAAATATTAACTTGAATTATAAACAGTAAATTATTAGAATTAACTCAAGTAATTAACTAAAAATTATTTAGATAAACACAGACTATAAATATTGAATAAAAGTTGATAGTTCAGTTCATTTTCAGTCTGATAGTTCAAGAGGGTATATTAACTGCACAGGTCTCTTAAAGTCCCCTCTTTTAGTTTTCACCATACATGATCTAACAAGACCATCACGTCCTTTAAACACTTGAATTATTCGACCTAAATTCCACAAGAACTTAGATTTTGTTGTTCCCTCAAGTAAAACTATATCACCAACGTTAAGATTCTTCTTACTTTCAGGAGTATCGAAGAAATGAGCATTTCGTAAATTGAGAAGGTATTGATTTTTCCATTTTTTCCAGATATGTTTTAGAAGTGTTGTTTGATATTGTTTTCGTTTCAGTAGACCTTCTCTAGTTGGAGAAGTATTCAGGATTTCAGCAAAATTACATGGATATTCAATTGTATGTCCGATATTATGGGGAATTTATCAACAACACCAGTTATTTCCGGTTTGTCGTATCTCAGAAAAACTAGTACATCTCTACTTCTAATCAACATATCAAGAAAAGAAAAGCTGTTTCTGATACCTAAGAACGTGGCCTTAAAAAATATTAAATTTAAAAAAAGAAGTGAGTTTTTTAATCGAAATCGGCCTTTTGAATGAGGTTGGTTACCTTGAATTAATAGCACCTTGTTGTTTAATATTTCGACTGATGATGATGCTCATCAGTCGGAAAAGTCATAATCGAGTGGATTGATACATTGGACACAAGATGTATTTTCATCCGAATTTTGATGTTCCGCAAATCACCTTCAAGTGTTTCAATTTTTTTTATTAAAAGACTTCTCCACTATCATTTTTGCCAACATCAATTAGTTCTCGAAGTTCATGAATTTTCAAATCCTTCATCCAGGTTATTTTCTTACAAATAGGATCCTTTTTATTAATAGTAGAATTTTCGTGAGAGGTATATCTTTCTTGGTAATATAAATCCAATATCGTAAAGGCATCAAAATGGTCAACATAGGTTTTTCGTTTAATGCTTTGTTAGTTGTCGACATTGCCACATCAATAAAGCTATGTTTTTTATCCAAATATGTTTTACATTAGGTTTC
Source organism: Stegodyphus mimosarum (assembly GCA_000611955.2). NCBI lineage: Eukaryota > Metazoa > Arthropoda > Arachnida > Araneae > Eresidae > Stegodyphus > Stegodyphus mimosarum. The sequence continues at coordinate 89,458 of KK119997.1, forward strand.
AAATAGTATGCAATAACGTTGAAACTTGCCTTGAATCCAAGACATTTAAAACCACTTAAGAGCTAATGCATTGGTTGGTAGTAAGACGACAATCGCTGTTAGTATCAAGAAAAGACGTAAAATTTACTTTACCCAGCAGTCCACGCATTGTGTACTGCAATCGCCGATTTACGACCAACTCTCTAACCTAAAATCAGGTTCTAATTAAAATTAGCTTTTCTATAAAGCTTTAAATTAGCAAATTAAATCACTTTCTGAAAGCAGATCCAGAAAGAAAATTAATCTATATATGAAATGAATTGTTTAAATCAGTTCTCCAGCAACATATTTCTCTTTCTTACGAAAACTAAACTTTCTTAACAATGCAAAGTGCTGTCGGAAACTTCGACAACAAGCCCTTTCGATTTGTAGCAGCTTTTTGAGCATAACAAACAACATAAAAAATTCTAATGGCTTCGTTTAAAGATTGTATTATTACAATGAATGTTTCAGTGATAAAGCACAAAAATTTCTAGCAATAACTCTATCCGCGAAGCTAAAATTTACAGGTATTTTTTAAGTCAATTTTAGAGTATAAAGACATTTCACATCCATTAATATGGTAGTTTAGGACGTTTTCAAGACAATGCAAATAAAAAGTTTCTGTTATAAATATATGACAAAATTGAAAAAAACATAGTTAAAGATTGGACTGTAAATTTTTCTCTTTCATTGAATTCTGGAATATGTATTTAATAAAACTGGCACATTCATGCAACATTTTTTGAAAGTTTGAGTTCTATTAGTGTGTACCCGCAATGGAAAAATATGCACCTTCTGAAGTTAACGAAAAAATATCAACTTTTATAAATCACTGGAGAAGAAAACTAGATAGAAAGTAGGCTAAGATTGTTTTTTAATATTACAGAAATCTTTTATGTCAAATGAACTTGATCTTTCTAAAGATATACAAACCATATTTAAAAGGCATTTATCACAGCTAATTATTTGGTTTGAGAAACACTTTCAAAATGAAATTTTCGACATGTTTCCGTGGATTCAAAATCCATATAATACTACTACTCCGTTTGATTTATTCTGTGGAAGAAGATAATTTTATTGAGTTATCTTGCCACACGAGTCTGAAAGCAAACTTTGGCAGCATGCAATGGAGAGAATTTTAGGTTCCAATAAGAGATAAATATACTCCTTTTAATTGATAAAGCTCAAAGGATTTTAATTCCATTTTCTATGTAGTATTTGTGCAAAGGTGGATTTCAGCGGTCGCTGTGATACAAAGCATGCATAGAGCAAAAATCAATGTGGAAAACGAAATGAGGGTGGTCATCGTGTCCAGTTTAATTATGTTATGTAATGAAGATGCAAGAATGTAATTTATTTTTATCTCTTACTTACTATTATTCATACTACATCAACATCAAAGTTACATACATCAAAGTTACTATTTATTATGAATCTGGCAGAGCAGCAATTGCTCTAGAGGTACCGACAGTAACAGTGTGCAAGAGCTTCTAAACACAGAAACATGTTCCTTTTGACCGATAATAATAATTTTTTCTCAGTATTGTTTTCGATCTAGCTGCTTTCATATCTCCAAAGAAAAAACAAAATATTGTTTATGTAAAGATAATATTTAAGCCTGCGGCGCTTGTGCAAGACTGCGGCTTATAATAAGCTAAACTAAGGTATTTTTGTTTTACAAGCAGTTCTGTAGATGCTTTTATTTCAATCTGTTATTCTTAGGAAAATAACATTTGCTCCTCTCTTTACTCAGAACTCCAAGAAACGTTGTATTGAACCGTAATGTTTAGGGGAACTAATAAACTTTATATTGCATTTTTGAGAATTTTTTACAAGTTTTTCCCATATTGCCTTTTAAATCGGAAAACGGTGAATCGGTATAATTCAACGAAGCTCAGGAGAGAATTCCTCCGTAGATTTCGACTTCACATTTTTTAGTTATTTTAAAACGGTACTGAATCATAAAAAAGATAAATATAAAAGTGTGAAGCATGAAAAGATGATATAAATTACTTAAATCAGTATTAGCTATTATTAGAATAGAAGAGAAACAATGTGACAATCAAAATCGTTGAAACAACCTATAATTTAGCGTACTTTTATTAACACACTCAATCGATTTCGAGGGCAGCTACAGGTTTCTCCTCATCAGGAAAACGAAATTTCTAGAAAGGGAAAGCAACCACAGAAACAGTGTTTTATACCCTCGGGTAGTACCATGCGCGAAGAGGTTCTAAAAATTTCGTTCTCCTGATGAGGAGGGACTTGTAGCTGCCCTCGAAATCGATTGAGTGTTTTAATAAATGCAAGCCAATTACAAGGTTGTTTCAGAGATTTTTATTAGCTATTATGTTTACCAGCGTCGAGGTCTATAGGGATTGCATAATATATTGTTGATTCTCAGATTATTGTTCATGGAAGAAAAAATGGAGTTAGTCTCTTTTTTCTGGCTTTAATATTATGCGATATAAATATTTATCAGAAAATGTTTGCTTTTTTTAAGGAATATAGCACCATACTGATCAAATGTAAAAACCCAGTACAATACAGAATTTAGAATAGTTCTCAAAAGTTTATAAGTAAACGGGAATTATTTATAATGGCTCTTATGTACGTCGTTTCGCATTTTGTTTCCTCATTAAGTAAAGAACTTGCAGCTTTAAACCAACCCTTAAAACTCAAATCAAGAGCTTGCTTAATTGCTTAAGCAAGGATGTATGCTTAGCTCACAAAAAAGTATCAGAATATTCTTTCTTTGCTTATATAAATACTTTAGTATTGTACTAGAATATACAAACTGTGACGAAAGATACGACACTATTTCTATAACTTTTCAGATCCTGTCCCCCATAGCACAGAATATCCGCAGGATGTCTTATATCGCAATATGGAGGGATATACTTCGGGTATCCTGGGTATTTTGATTCTCAGATATACTGAGGACATCGTAATTTAACATCCCGGGGATGTCTTGTTTAATGCGCTATGTCTCGGGATATGTAAGGATGTCTTCAAATTGTTGACTCTCAGAAATCCTAAGGATATTCATACTGCTGTAGCCTAAGGCTATGCTATATTCAATACTGCTCATACTGCTATATCCTAAGGATATTCCGGAGAACTTCCGTTGTCAAGCATTTTGTAAATGTTTGTTCTCAATTCTACCAATTGTATTTTTTTGACTTTGCTCAGAAAGTATGCATAACTTTTCATTTTCTCACGTAATTTGCTAAGAGTTAAAAATATTGATATCCAGGTTTTTCTTGTTATTTCGTTATTAATTATAGTTACAGATTCGCCGGGGGTATTTTAAAAATTTATTTAGGACTGGCAAAGTTTATTTTAATGGATGCTTCTAAAATTATACTAAATTCTAAATAACATACATTTCAAATTTGCTGAAAAAACTTTATATTCGGCGTACATTTAGTAAAACACTCAAACTATTTCGAAGGTAAACACAGGTCCGTCCTCCACTTTGTTTTCCAAAATGAATATTATCGTGAAATTGAAGGATTAGCTATGGGTGATCCACTCAGTCCTGTACGTGCTGACATTTATATGCACTTTTTTGAGGTAAAATTATTTGATAAACTATCTTTTCTTCTCTGGATTCGTTATGTAGATGACACTTTCGCATTTTTTGATGGTAATAAAGAAGATTTATCCGAGATGATATCTAATATAAATTCAATTGATTCAGCCTTCCAATTCACTCTAAAATTGAATCCAACATTTCCCTCCCCTTCCTTGATATTCTTATAATCCGCAATGAAATTGATTTTAGCATAACTGTGTATCGTAAACTCTTTGCAGTTTGTTTACCACCCCATGTTAAGTCATGCCACCCTGTTAAGCAAAAAATGGCTTCTTTTTACTATTATGTATTTTGCGTGCTCAGAGTTTGTTCCTCAGAATTCTTGCTTACCAATGAACTTAATTATTTGAGAACAATTGCTATTTACCGAGGATTTTCTCCCGTGATCATTGATAAAGCCGTTAAAAATTTTTCAAATTCCCGTCAAAGAAGACATTCCACTGTTAGAAATAATATTAATGATCTTGTTGTGCTTCCATTTTATCCTTCTGTTAGTCATAAAGTTACACGGATTCTCCAGAAATTCAATTTTCAAGTCAGTTTCTCCCCTATCAATAAAATTCATGGTTTGACTCTAAAAGATTGCGTTTCTGACTTTATTTCTTGGGGAATTTATAGTATATCGTGTCAGTGTGGCTTGAGATACATTGGCAAAACAAAAAGAGCGTTAAAGTTTCCTATCAAGGAACATGAATCTTATGTCCGAAAGGGCGAAATTAACAAGTCTTCAATAGCGTATCATAGCTGGAAATTTAATCATAATTTTGACTTTGGATCTGCAAAAATTATCCAAAAAGGTTCTTTCATTGGTGAATTGGATTTTCTTGAGTCTTTTCATATTCACAAAGATTTAGCATGTTTAGTGAATGATTTTAAGTTCAATTTCGTCCTTCCTAACGCTTTTAAAATTCTATTAACATAATTCTTGGTTATTATTGTTGTCGATAGATGGCGTTGCCTCCTCGTGCATGGTACTACCCGAGTGTATAAAAAGCCGTTACTGAGGTTGCTTTCCATTTTTAGATATTTCGTTCACCTGATGAGAAGGGACCTGTAGCTGCCCTCGAAATCGATTGAGTGTTTTATTAAATGTACGCCAAATACAAAGTTGTTTCAATGATTCTGATTATCACATTGGCGTGTTTCTCTTCTATTCTAGCATACATTTCTTATAAAAATTGTTTAAATTACTTGTATAAATACTTACAGATTACAAATGTAGGCAAATTAGAAAAAGTAAAGATTTTTTTTTTAATTACTGGAATGCTTTCACTTCTATATTAATGCTATTGAATTAAATTAACGAGACGTTGATTTGCAGTTCTGCGAAATTATCGCAGTAAAAATAAATTCTCTCGGATGACTATCCACGATCCGAGAAATTTTGGCCTTGTATAGATATGGTCGTCTTAGTGAAATAACGCTTAATATTTATTTATATTCTCAGAAATATTGGTCACTTTCAGTGGTCGTTCTAGAGGTGATATTTTATGCGTTTATTTAATTAGTCTCAGAACAAGAAACATACTTAAAAGTTACTATTTCATCGTTAACGGAATAAAAATTAACACTGGAAAAAATGTCTAATGTATTGTGAGTTTTACAGTATGCAAATGACAATCGTACGTCTTTGGCTTCTATATAACATGTAAAATGAATATATTTTGCATGTTATTTTATTTTATATTTGATTTAAATAGATTTGGATTCAATTCAGAAGTATTGTTGATTTTAAAAAAGCTACGTTATATTTTAGAATTTTTTATGATTTAAATCAATTAAACTGAATTTTAAAATGACGTTGGTT